>JXTB01000976.1:7956-51458 GCA_002914805.1 Parasponia andersonii | reverse complement strand
CAGCCACTGTAATCTCAGGGAGAGTATGGAAAGTCTGAGTACCAATCCTATTGAAAATATTCCGATTCAGACGACTCCTAAACTTGGCAACTCGGTACTTCTCACTCGTACTCGGTCTAAGAGCAACACTTGCCAACTCAGTGAACTCTATCAGATACTTATACCGTTCTGTTACCTTGAATCAATGTCTCAAACTAGTTCACAACTTTATCCTGTTGATCCTCATTGGCATACTAGGGCTTGAAAATCCGCTCAAAGTCTTCCTAAGTTAAACCCACTACATCTTTCATCCGTTCCACTGTCTTCCACTAATGAATGGCACTCCCCGTCAAATAGGTAATAGTAAACACAACCCAAAACTCAACCGGAGTACCAAGGGCCCGAAAAATCTCTCCATCTCACGCAACCAAGCAATTGCCATGAGAGCTTCTGGTTTACTATCAAACTGCCCTAGTTAGAGATGCATGAACCATTGGAGATGATCAGCCTGATCCAACTGATGTTCCTTCGGAGCTGGAGGCTGATAGTTTAGATTGCTCATTTGGACGAATGCTTGCTGCATTGCCTCGATCAGATGAGTGAAATCCAGACGAGGAGATTCGGCACCCGGCTGGTGCCTCGGAACTTTTCTAGGAGGCATCCTTACAAGTCTGAAACATTATGTCAAACTGTTAATGTGATAATGATGAATGCTTGTCATAAAATCGACTTTAATCTAATTTAACGGTGATACGTCTGAGCTGTTAAACTCAAAGCTCTGATACTAAAAATTTCTGTCACGACCCAAAACCTGGGCTGGTGGCAGAAAGATAATTTCACAAAGATGGGAAATTCATTGATTTATTTGAAAAGTGTCAAAAGTTCTAGTTTTTATAAAACAATCCATTTAAATAAAATAATTAGAATTTCATCCCGTGAACCACTCCCACAGTTCGTATACACTATTAAACATAGATCGAATAATTATTTAAAAACACGAAATCAAATATAAATCCAAGCATCATCATCATCCACAATGAAACTCAAATCCCAGAATGGCATACACAAGTTCTCAGACAAAACAGAAAGTAGTAATCTTGGTTCAATGCTAACACAAAACCCATACAATCTAAACACCATGACAACAAGCTTCTAGCATTACCAAGATAACGAACTACAGTCAAGATGACCTCTTACTCTTCTTGATCACCAAGGTCGTACTGGACACCAAGGTAGGGGGTGAGCACAAAATGCCCAGTAGAAAAAATAATTACCCGATTGAAAATATTTTAGTGATGGAGAATTCCTGCAAGGTTAGTTTAGTCTAAAACATATATATATATATATAATCCAAACCGGAAATCCATATATATATAAATATATATATATAAAGTAATATAATCAAAACCATTCAATTCATATGCACATGATACAAATCAACCCATACCCATGAGCTCACATCCTCTCATCTGTGGAAACCCAGGATGATGACACTAAGTATGCCTAACAGCCTGCCTGACACCTAAGCCCATACCTGGAGGAGACACCCATGTGTCGCCTACCAAACCTAGAGGAACAACTGAATTACCTACGCCTGCCAAATAGGGAGATAATCAGAAGTAACAAAATCCGCGTGGATTTATGGACTCTACACCGACGGTGGGGCACGCAGTGCCATACTGTAAACCCACGATACTAACACGGTGCTTATATATGATCCTATGACACGTGCAATACAGAACTGAAGTGTGAAAATAATCATGCTCAGGTTTTTCAATAAAATCAGCATACTAGGTTTTATAGGAAAACGGGCAGCATAACGGCCCTATTTTTAATATACCCAAAATAACATGCACTCAGAAAATTCCCAAAGCAATACAATATGTATAGATTATACAATCAAATTCCTATCACAGATGTTCGAGAAAACCAAAAATCACATTTGTTCTCAAATGTTGCAGAAAATAAGTTTTATTCGGAAACGATATAAAACATGAGTAATAGAGTCCCTACCTTACTCAAATAGTGATACCACGCTATTGAATTCTCAAGGTGTCGCTGACGGTCGTTTGGAGGGTGGGAAACCAATTCTAAGCCCTCAATCATCTTCTTGCGAAAAACCAACTCCTCATCGAAGCTTCAATTCCACAAACAGACATTTTCACTGAATTCCTAGCACCCAAAATAGCTAGGTTAGACATATAACTTATCCAATTTGGGTCAAGGCCTATACCAAATCGAGACAAATCTCGACCATCTAATTTCGATTTCCGTGCTGGTCACCAAACATAGGCAATATATATGTCAAACTTCCTCATTTTCCGAGTACAATCCAACAGCCGGATCAAAAAGTCAAACTTAAACTCAAAACATTCCAAAAATGACAACTTTTGATTAAGGCATTATGGAATTAAGATATATATACCTTGACAATCCTTGCGACGAGACGAATCCAACGAGCCTAGTTTGAGGTCGAACGGAGGTTGGAATCGTCGCCGGCGGCCAAAAATCCAAAATAGGCACTTCGTCTTCTCCGGCTCCGGTGGTCTTCTCCGGCGGTTGCAACAGCTCAGCGTCGACTCGGCGCGGCACGGTGGAGCTCCACCTATGGGTTGTGCAGGCGGACGACACTCGAGAGGCGAGCTGTGGTGGTGGCCCTCCTTCGGCCGAGGAAGATCCGAGAGAGAGAGAGAGAGAACATCGGGGAGAGAGAGAGTGATTGGGAAAAGGAACTCACGTGAGTGGGAATATATGGGATTGTGCAATTTTTCAAAGTATTGCACTATAGTCACCGATTCCCAAATCTCTATAAATTCTGTCCCCCAAAAATTACAATTTAGTCATTCTGCACAAACTTTTACAAATTAATCCACCCAATATTATATCCGAAAAATTGGTAAAATATCCAAATTTCCCTCCCAAAATTCGGGTTTTTACACTTCATACCGATCAGGATTGACTTTTCACTCACCCGACTTAGTCATCTTTATGTGGATAATATTGTTCGCTTACATGGGATACCATCAAGCATAAGTTCTAACAGAGATCCAAGATTTATATCAAAGTTCTAGAGAGCTTTACAGAGAGCTTTGGGAACAGAATTGAATCTTAGTAGAACTCATCATTCTCAGACAGATGGCTAATTTGATAGGACTATATAGATCCTAGAGGATATGCTTCGTTCATGTATGCTAGATTTTAGTGGAAGCTGGGATGATCACCTATCATTGGTGGAGTTTGCTTACAACAACAACTACCAAACTAGTCTTAGTATGGCTCCATATGAGGTGCTATATGGGAGACCCTGCAGATCACTCTTGTGTTGGGCTGATGTAGAGGAGCGTGTTACTCTTGGGCCTGAGCTAGTACAAGAGACTACCAAGAAGGTGAACGAGATCAGAGAAAGACTCAAGGTTATTCAAAGTCACCAGAAAGGCTATGCTGACACCTTAAGACGCGGGGTAGATTTTGACATTGGTGACAGGGTATTCTTAAAGGTTACACCAATGCATTGAGTCACAAGATTTGGAGTTAAAGGGAAATTAGCTCTAAGGTACGTTGGGCCATTCGAAATTTCTAAAAGAATTTGACCTGTTACTTATCGTCTGGATCTACCACTGCAATTGGGTCGAGTACACAATATATTCCATGTTTCAATGCTTAGGAAGTACATACCTGACTCGTCTCACGTTGTCCAGTATGTGGAAGTACTTATCCAAGAGAGTGTGACTTATGAGGAGCAACCAGTTCGAATACTGGGGAGAGAACTCAAGGTGCTTCGTAATAAAGAGATACCGATTGTTAAGGTTCTTTGGGAATACCACAAGGAAGAAGAAGCAACTTGGGAACTTGAGACCGAGATGTATGAAAAGTATCCTCATTTGTTTAATTTTCAACTTGAGGTTGTTCTTTGATTTATGTCTTATACTTTGAATTTCGGGACAAAATTCTTCTAAGGGAGGGATAATATAAAATCTCATTTTTTAGAGGGCAAAAGGGTCTTTTGACCAAAATTTTTTTTAAAAAAAATTGGATCCTTTCTTCTCTCTCTCCCTTCTGATCTCACTCTTAGTTTCTCCCTCCTTCTCTCTTACCCTCACTGTTTCTCTCTCTCTCTCTCTTCTGCCTGTTCACTCTCTCCTCCATTGCGCCCGCCACTGCTGAGCCCAGAAGACTCACGCTGCCCAGCCGAGCTGACTACTGGAGCTCTGAGGCACCGGACAGCCGCATTGCCGGGGGGGGATGCAAAGCTCTGCTGCTGCTGTCGCTCGTCAGCGAGAATTCCAGCGACAAAAAGTTGCGAAACTAGTGGCATTCGAATTCTCTCATCGTGGGCTTTTTCTAGGTATATATATATCACGATCCCATTTTGTCCGGATTAAAAGTTGTCATTTTTATGTATTTTTGAGCTCAAGTTTGAATTTAGATCCAACTATTAGATTTCGTTTTTGTTGTCATTTTTGAAGTGTACTCGAAAATGGTGAAGTTTGATATATATATTGACTATATTTGGTGATCGGCACGAAAAACCATATCGAACGGCTTAGATTTTGTCTCGTTTTACGTGATACCGATCCGGTGTCGGCTCGGCCCCGAACTGGTCGAATCTTATGTCTAATCTAGCTATTTTGAGTGCTAGGAGTTCGGTAAAGAGGTTTCTTTGTCGATTCAAAACTCCGTTGAGGAGTTGATTTTACATAAGTGAGTGATCGAGGGCCTAGAATTGGTTCTCGACTCTCTGAGCGATCATTCAACGGCACCTTAAGGACCCATTGGCGTGATATCACTATTCTAGTGAGGTAGGAGTTCAATTACCAAGTTTTATCCTTATTTTAATTTAAAATGTGCATTATGACCTATTTCTTGAAAATGTCGATTTTCATGGAATTCAATGGTTTGATTGGATATTTGATAAATTTGTGAACTATTGAGATATATTAGATTGTTCTGGGATTGGTTGTTATGATTTTATGCAGGTTTAAAATTTTGATTTTGGAAAAATACAGTCGTTATGTTGCCCGATTTTTGTAAATCCCAAAATAATATCAAATGAGTATTAAAGTATGATTTCTGAAAATACTTGATGCATTGTTATTACACACTCTATGACATATTGTACCTACCATAGGATCACGTACTTGAGTTCCATTTTAATATCATGGTATTTAGATCGTTAGCAAGTTGCTGCAGCGCTAGGTGAGAGACCTAAGCCCCTGTACAGGATTTGCGGACACACCTCTGGGTAGTGTCAGGATACTGGGTACCTCTGTTACGGAGGTATTACAGGACTATGATGAGAGGATGAGAGCTCATGTATATGCTTTACTTGGTTGATTTATGATATGTACAATAATGTACATGATTGCTTATGATTTTGATTACTTTGCGAATTTATTTTATAAATGGATTTTAGAAAGGTGCTAACCATGTAGGTTTGAAAAATTGCATTTATACCAAAAAGGGTAATTGAAATTCCTACTGAGCATACAAATGCTCACCTCCTTTCTTTCTTATCGCATGTGATTTACAGTGCGACTTGGGCTACTCCGGGGCAGAGTAATCCAAGAAGAAGTCTATCCTAGTTTTGTGGTTGGTAATTACTTTGATACTCACCTTGGACTTGTAATAATATTTAAGGCTCATACTTTGGATTTAATCTGTATTATCCATAATGCCCACTGGTGATGACGATGTGATGCATGTTAATGTTTTATTTCTATTATTAACAGTTTATGTCTAGTGGTGATCACAAACTGTGGAAATTTAAAAATTTGAACTATTTTTATAAATTAGTTGTCGTCTTTTTATTATTTTCTAAAATAAATTATGAATTTCCACTTGTGAAATTTCTTTTCTGCTATTGGCCTGGGATTTGGGTCGTGATAATGGATATTTAATAAAATAATATTTTATGCATAGTATTTGTGATAATAGTTTGATTATTAGTACAATAATAAATGTCAAAAGATTCTATGATTTATTTATTAGAGAAATATTTTAATAAAATTATTTATTAAAGTTATGAAATTTTTTCTAATTAAATAAAATAAGAATATTTATAACTAATGATAGAAGTTAGACACTTCTTTTGGATCATGTTGCAAAACTTTATAAATTTATAATGTGTCTTAATCAATATTAATATGATTATATGCAAAAAGTTTTAGCGTGTAATTATTGAAATGTGAAATATGTTTTTGCAATAAGTATCGTTTAGAATAACATATTCTTACAAACTTGATAACTAATACATATCTTTCTTAATCCTAAATAAGTGATGAATTCATATTTATAATTTGTATTATTTGAAATACTAAAAAATACAGATCTAGAAATTAACGATCTAAATCCTAATAATAGTTTAGTAATATATATATTTTTGAAACGAAAAATGTCCATTTTCTTTAAACCAAAGAGAATAAATCCTCACAAACAAGACTAACAACACAATCTGGTACACAGTCACGCCAGGCCTCATTAGTTTTAAAAGAAAAACTGAAACAAGCTAGGCTATAGGCCACATAATTTTCTTCACGACGAATGAAACTAAACCTGACATTGCCTAATAAAGATAACAAATATTGAATATCAGATGGCTTTCTCTGGACAGAGGCTGAGGGGATTGAATAGCACCAACAACATTACTTGAATCAGTTTCAACCCAACTAACTCCGATGTTTAGATCAACCCAAAGTCGAAGCCATTCTTGAACCGCAAAATATTCAGCTAGGAAGACATCAAAATTTCTAACTTTTGGGTTGCAGCCATGACAGTCATCCCAATATCATCACGAATAACAATACCAATACCAAAATGATCTGCCCCATGTACCACAGAAGCATCAACATTTGTCTTCAGATCACCTGGAGGGGGCGGTTTCCAATGCCTAGAGCGGTTCACCCTAGTCTTTAGTGTGTTTGCAAGCTTAGATTGCTACCTTTCATACTCATACCACGAGACTAGAAGTTTATCTACTGCGGTTTCTTGGAGTACTTACTCTTCATGGAAAGAAGTTTATCTACTGCAGAAGAACCGGTCAAGTTGGTAATATGAGACTAGAAGGAGCTTAAATCCCAAAGAGCTTTCACCCAATGGCAGTCCCACAATGCATGTGAAGTTGTTTCAACTTCGGAACAGTAGCAGGGGCAGCCAGCGGAACAGGGTATTCCTCAATGCTGCAAATTGAAAAAAGTGGGTATAATATCATGATAAACCTGCCAGATAAAAGTTTGAATTTTGTTTGGAATGGAAAGGGCCCATAAAGACTTCCACCAAGCATTTGTAACATTTTATCTGAAGTACCAATGGCATCAATATTTTCCACGATAGCTTTATACCCCGATCGAACCAAATAATGCCCATTCTTATCATAATGCCAAACTAGCTGATCACAAGAACCACTTTGACCTAATGGGATGCTCAGAATGATGCCATGATCCACCTGCCAGAAATTAGTACTGATCTTATTCATGTCCCAACTACCATTATCAATTAAATTGGTTATCAGCAACTCAACATTTATATTTGTGGCATGAGTAATGGGTTTGGATAGCAACAGACGAGGTAACCATGGGTCATGAAAAGCAGAAACTTGACGTCTGTTACCAATCTTCCATCGCAGATCCAACTTCAAAGCCTCCTGACCCCATAAAATGGCTTGCCAAACACTTTGAACTATTGTGTCCTTTTACAGCTTTTAGGAAAGACGAGTGTGGAAAATATTTGCTCTTTACCACTCTTGCCGTCAAAGAATCAAGATACTTTAATAGCCTCTAAGCTTGTTTCGCCAATAACGCCTGATTAAAAGCTTTCAGGTATGGAAACCAAATACCATCCTCTTTCTTCCCTTGACATAATTTTTCCTATGTCCACAAGTCCATTTTCCTTTTTTTGTCAGTTGTGCCCCGCCAAAACTTTGCTTCCATGGAGTGTAGCTCGTCACAAAATGAAACTGGTAAGCGAAAAATACTCATTGAATAAGCTCAGGTTGATTGAACGACAACTTAAATGAGTACTTCTTACCACCGATAGAGAAAAGTTTACCTTTCACATATCTGAAGTTTGCTCCATACCTTATCTTTCACATGTTTGAAGTTTGCTCCATACCCTATTTTAATAATATATGATTTAAATCTTAAGTAAGTAATTAATAAAATTAGTTATTTTATTAACTGAAGACTTTTTATAAATCTAGTCATCCATCCATTAGATATAGTTTTGTTACAAGAAATTGACATATATAATTAGAAAAACAAAATGGTAATTTTATCTTATTCCAATTATTTGTATTAATGTGAAGATATACATACAAATATTAACTATCTAATATACATAATTTTAATTATTAAGTATCTTATGATATTGATATATTATCATTTTTATATATTATATTTTGATAGTTTGTTCGAATTACATATTATATTTTGATTATTATCAATATTACCCTTAGATTTGAAATCTGCTACAAATTTATACTTTGATACCAATTTAGAGTCATTAATTTATCAAGATGATTTAATAAACTTATTCTCATATAAGTTTTTATACAGTTTATTTTAATTTTTTAAATGACATCTTGGTAAATTAACTGCTCTAAATTAGTGTCAGGTGTAAATTTGTAACAGATTTCAGATCTAAGGGTCAATATTGATAATAACCAAAATACAAGATATGAATTGAACAAAGTGTGAAAATATAAGAAATAAAAGTAATACTATCTCTACGATATTTATTTAATTCAATAGTACAATTTAAACTTTTAGTGGAATAAGTCTATAACTAGTAGAACAAGCCTACTTATATTAAGAGTTAATTGAAATTAGATCTTTGCCTACTGAAACTTTTGTTAAAAAGGTTCATTTGAGTCTCTAACTTATATCAATATCTTGAGATACATGAAATTAGACAAATTGGACTCAAATAGTTTTTTGGACAATCGCAAAAAAGAAGAAACGGGTTAAATTGTAGTGGCAGGCCACTTAGGCTCAACCATGTTGCTCAAATGAGCACTAAAATTTGGCCAGTCCATTCCCTAGAGTTAGCCGAAAAGGACTCTTCCTACCCCTCCTAATGTGTCTAATTTTCAGTTGTTGAAAAATATTTGTTTTGGCGGCTATCACCAAAAATTGAGAGAAAAGTAAGAAAGAGAAATTCTAGGAACCACTATTGGAAACTATTATAGTTCTTAAATTTTCACTAAGAGATTGATCAAGATCGAGCCACCATTTAAGCTTAGTATTTAGGATGGAAGAATTGGTTGATGTACAATCTATTTTATGTATTTAAACTATAACAAAGATTCTAAAAGATTTTATGATTATAATGCAGAGAAATTTTTGTTTTCTGTACTTCTACTCATTTTTTATACTATCTTGTTATTTGTAAATTATAACTAGCAAAGTTCCGAGCTCAAACCACCTCGAGGTGTTGGTTCAGGGATTGTAAGCTTTGGGTTCAGCTTGTGAATGGGATTGGCACTGGAACTCGAGTTTGAAGGCAGGAGGCTATTTGAGTGGAAGCAGTTTGGGATATCACATATGGACCTCAGCCATGGCCCATACAACGGGTAATCTTTGGCATCCAGCCCTTACATTGTCATCATATTATGCTCTCTGCAGGATTTGGTTTTGTGGCCAATGCTGCATCCACATCTGTAGCAGAACTCAGAAAGACGTTCATATTTGATTTGAAGCCAGGTTTTGGATCCATTACTTTTCTCCAAGTAGAAGCCTGCAAATAGGGGACGAGCAAGAGGGACATCCACTCATATTCGAAGAAATCTGGACCATATCAGATGCCCTTCCGCTTTGAGATGAGATTCTTGGAACTTTCCCATCTTGTTACCAATGATGATGGAATTTTATTCTGCTAGGAAGGTGGGAGGTATCCCGTGCGCTTGGATCCAGAAAGTTGAGTGAGAGAATTCTGTCTCTAACATAGTGACTTCAAGAGAGTTTTCGCGAACAACTATATGGGCATCATTGATAGTCCACGGCCTCAAATTTATGACCTTTTTTTTGTCAGCCTCATGTTCAAACTCCATGACGAAAATATTTTGTTTATGGAGGCTAACACTCCCGGTAGGCTATGAATGAGAAAGGCACCAGGAATTGGAAATGAGATCTTTGATGGCCCTTCTGTCAAAAATCTTTTCCCCCAAAATTTTCAATACTACAACTCGTCGACAAGCATTGGTGGCATATGTATCTTTCTTTTGACTCTTTGCTCATTTTAAGATGAGAAATGTCACTTTTGTCTTAACCATGATCCACTTGATGTTAAGTTTTTTTTTTTTCCTATTAAATTTTTAAAACCAAAATTTTTATAAGAAAGAAAAAAAGTACCATCACTTCAAGTCTTCAAGTTTATACGAGAATAAGAATAAGATAAAAAATTAAAATAAATATTTTAAGATCCCTTTAATCTTATACATCAGTTTAAAACTAAAATTAAATTTTATGTTAGTTTGGTATTTTAATGTAAATTTCATAAAATATGAAAATTTCAAGTTTGTTTACATTTATTTGTCGGTTGAGCAAGCATTATATCTCCTTTGCTAGTATTGTACCCTAAAACAGTTATTCGTCTCTCACTTTCAAAAAAAAGGAATTTTGACTCCACAACTGCCAACTACACGATGAGGATGAACGGGCTGAAGTAGAATTGTTAGTTGGGTCATGCTATGCCAGTTCAGGTATATTGTTTAAACTCAAAACATATTAGTAGCTCAAAGCATATTAGTTGCTTTTGTAGGGTAGAACAAAGTATTGATCTTATATAGAGAAGTTAAATTAATAATAAAAAGATAACGAAAAATAAAATAAATAATTGAAAATAAAATAAATATGAATAATTAAAATAACAAATGAAAATATCAATATGAAAAAAGATTAAGCTTCAAGATTCACTTAATTATTAGTCTAATTATTACCGATTTTGATTTTTATTTACTACTTAATTATATATTTCACTCCTCAAATACATAATCAGAAAATATAACTTTTAAAAATAAATATTAATATAAAGTATTTAATATGAAAATTTCTTCCAATTAAAACTAAAATAATCTATCTTACTAGTTATCTAAGATCGATAATATATCACAAGTATAATATTATAATAAAAAATTAACTAATAAAATAAATATAAATATAATTTAGTTTAAATCACTATGTAAAAATAGCATACTTGAATTTACATAAAAATTAAAAAATAATATATAAAAACTAAAAATATTAAAAAATTAATAAACCAAATATATAAATATTAAAACATTCTCAGAAAATCAAAACTTAAAAACAAAAAATTATAAAATTAAAATCCTCTTTTAACTTCTCTAAAAAAACAAACCTGACCTCTCTCTCGTTTCGCACTCTTTCTAGAAAAATGAATTAGTGTGTTTATACTACTCACATTCTAACTATTTACAACTGAATTGACTATTTATAGCTAGAATCTTATACAAATTTTCTCGTCCCCAAAGATGTAATCTAATTGGTTTCAATCTCCCATAATTTTTTCTCTTTTCTCCCATTCTTTCGTGTTGACTCATGGAAAGTGATTTGGTGCAGCAAAATTACGTGAGCTTGTAACTGAATGACGTTTGATTCGCTGAAACAGAAGTCAAAATCAATGGACTCAAGTGGCGCATCTTTACTGGTTTCAGAACCTGTTTCATGATAACAGGGGACACACTTGATCAGACACTGCCAACACCTGCTACAGCAACCTGGTGTGGGGGGGCCACCTTCTGCTGACAGCTTACGCGCCTGCTTGCCTGCTTCTCGCGGTGTCACCACTTGCCCGTCCAATGGCTTGTGTGCTCGATCCCACGGCCCATATCTTGACGTCTCTTTTACCCTCCCACTCGCGCATCTTTTTCCGATTTTCTTCTTATTTTTTTTCATTTAATCTAAATCAGATTCAAATTTAAACATAAATCAAAATAAATTGAATTAAACTAAATTATAATTAAACCTAAAAAAGCTCGTATATCTAATCTAAATAAATTCAAAATTAAACTAATATCAAAATCTAAATTAAATAATTAAAATTAAATAAAAGAAAAGATAATAAAATAAAATAATAAAATTAAAATTAACTAAAATATAAATGCTTAAAATGTAAAACTAAAATAACTTAAATTACTTTGAAAAAAATACTAAAAATACTCAAAGACACACAAAAATTATAGGAAAAGGAACATAGATAACTCTATTTTCATAGAGTCTTTACACCTTCAAACCTAAATTTTGCAAGTCTCGAGCAAATTAAAAAAAAAAACTAAACACCTAAAACATAACCTAGTTTAACTCTCAGAATTTACTTTAAAGATTTCACATAATATAAAACTCAAAGAAAAACTTAAGACACTATAAATGATTTAGAATTTCAATTCAAATGTCAATTTAATCTCACTTAAAAATTTTGAGCGTGTGTGTGAACAATCACATTTAATCATTTGCAACCTAGATCAGTTTATATAATCAAGTAACATATCTACAATCTCTAAATGATAAATAAACTTTATAAGCATATTTTTCACAGTACTCTATATAGGCCAACACTGTACCAAATATCAATAGGACTTTATTTAAGCTTATAATGTATGACTAGGGTAAAAGGTAGGATAATAATCATTTTTATGGCTCAAATCATCTTAAATACATAGCTTATTCTTGGATTTTTATATAAATAAACTCAAACACTTCATCGATATAACTCTTAAACTTATTTTTAACTTCCATCTCTACTCCACTTTTCTTTTTTTCTTTTCTATTTTTTTCAAACTTTTTCTTCACTTTTTTTAGATATTGTACCTCCAAACTTATGCTTTTTATTATTTCTCCTTTTTTTTTTCCCTAGGATACAATAACATTTTTTTTTTCCTTCTTTACCTCAAAAAGATCTTTTAAAATACCACCCTTCCTCCTATAGTATCACATAACATAAAATATGTTGAACAAAGATTACATGTACTCTAGGGCAAAAGGTAAGATATAGGAAATCATTATTAGTTCTAGGCTAAAAATGTGGGTATCAAAGAAAATGATAAAATTAGGCTGAAAGGGGTAACTCAGGATAATCAAGTGTCTAAGGTGGACTTGAAAGGTACAAAGGATCCAAAAATGACCTAAATTATATTTCTAATACAGTGTAGTCTAGGATTTTACCTTAAGTAATAATCAAATAAATTCTAGAGTTTACTGATGAGATTTCAAAAATTTACTTAATCACATAAATTTTTTCTAAGTAAACACAATAATTAAAATGCAACTGAGTGCTCAAAAATGTTCAAGAATCATAAGCAAAATTAAACTAACATAAGAATCAAGTATACAGATAAAAACAACATTCATTATTTTCCTAAGAACTTTATTTAATAAAATCAAATTCTTATCATCAGCATTCGATCATCAAACTAAGTCATCACTTAAAAAAAAAACTTTTTTTAATTTTTAATTTTTAATTTTTTTACATGCATGAAAAATATGTGCTTTAAAAATATGCATGTATATGCTACCACTCCCAACCTAAATCAGATAGGATCCTTACTGTTACAAAAACTAATATAAAAAAGAAAAGAGCAAATGATAGAATACACTTAAATGATAGAGTTTCCATACAAAGTCTAGACTTTGTAATGAATAGACTAGAGAAAAGAACAAAAACAAACTAAAGAAAATAAAAATAAATAACCTAATAAAGAAAATTAAAATATAGTACAAAAAGATAAAATTTAATTAATCATGGTAGACAGGAGTCATCAAAGTGATATCCTTAGGTTGGTCTACTCTCTTTACAAAATTCTTGAATTGTTGTCAAATGCATGTATGAGACCCTCAAATTATGGAGCTGAGTTGTCTTTTAAGGTCTTCACAATGATTGGTTTCGATTTATCTCTTTTGAGAGGCAATTTCTCAAAGCATGGTTGAAAAAAATTTCTTTTGCTTATTCTGTGTCTTAAAATCAGCAGAAGCATTAACATTGTCAGGATAAAACAAACTTTCACTATCAACATCAGGAAGAATATAACTCAAAGGATCAAAGAGTTTTTGTCAATCTCCTTGTTACTAATATGTCTATCATATCAGCATGATAACCCTCATCATCTTCATGTAGTTGTTTTCTAATGTAGAAAATGTTTACGTCCAAAGTCATATTCCCAAATGATAAATTTATTGAACCATTCCTACGATTAATGAGGACGTTTATTTTAGCAATGAAAGATCTTCCTAAGATTAGTAGGATCTTGGACTCTATGTCATTCACAAATTATATATCTAGGATTAGAAAATCAACAGGATAATAGAATTTTTCAATTTAAAGCAGAACATATTCTACTATCTCTCCTAGTCTTCATACAGAATGGTTGGCTAGCTGCAGTATCACAGATGTTGGCTTGATTTCTCCAAAGCCTAGTCGCAAATATACAGAGTATGGCATGAGATTTTCATTGGCTCCTAAGTCTAGAAAAGCTTGGTTGAATCATTGTGTCCATATGTGGCAGGTGATTATGGGATAACCTAGATCCTTATATTTGGGTGATGTTTTCTACTCAATTACTGCATTTACCTGCTTGGTCAAGAATGCAGTCTTCTTGACATGGTGCTTCTTTTTCATGGTGCAAAGATCTTTGATTACCTTAGCATATGATGGTACTTGCTTGATCACATATAATAAAGGCAGATTAATTTTAATTTGCTTAAAGTTTTTGAGGATCTCACCTTGATTTTTCGGTATTTTCCTTGTTTAGTGCTTGGGGGAAAAAACACTTTAACCAAAAATTTCTTTTCAGGCTCTTGTGGAGGGGCGTCTTCAGTGCTACTCGAAATAGTAGTGTCACTTGGCAGTGTACCTGGTAAAGCTAGACCATCTAAAGTTTCACCACTTTGAATAGTAATTGCGCTGACCTCTTTAATATTATGTGTATCAGCACCAAAGATTTGTGCTAAGTGTTGCCCCTTTGGATTGGACTGAGATGGGGCAGGAAATATTCCACGCTCTTGTACAGTAAGAGTGCTAGTCAACTTAGTTATCTAACTCTTAATCTTTTTGTTTTCTTTCATAACCTGTGTAAGTTCAAACTCAAACTTTTGGTTAGTTTTATCTCGTACCTCTATAAATACCTGAAGTGTTTACTCTAATGAATTCCTATTAGTTTGTGCATTGTATTGAAGTGTAGACTAATTCCCTGGTGATGGTGGTGCCTCAGTGTTTCAGCTATACTAGCCATAATTGTACTAGAAATTCCAAAAAATAATTTTGAAAAACTATTTTACCAAAAATGATTTACATAGTTTTGTAAACAATTCAAAAACGTAGTAGAATGTTTCAGCTATACTAGCCACAATTTTACTAGAAATTCCGAAAAATAATTTTGAAAAACTATTTTACCAAAAATGATTTACATAGTTTTGTAAACAATTCAAAAACCTAGTAGAATAGGATTTTAAAATTTTTCTTGAAACTTTACAAAATAAAACGTAGGATTGTTGATCTAACATAAATTAATTTTTAGATCTTGATTTAGATAAAACTTGGAAGCACTTCATAACCATTAAGCCTTCTTATATATTCTTTGGAGGATGTTGAATGATCCGGTGTATGGGCACCTTCTTGATTCCCAACGAAATCTAAGTGAACGATCCGAAAAATGCTCTTCCATCTCCTTGACTGCACATCTATGACCATGGTTATCTATCTCTCGGTAGCCATGAATAAACACGGGATTTCTCCTACTATAGCTCGATTCTCTCTCACTCTCTCCTTTCTCTCTATCACATGAAAAGTACAGTTACTGTGCATATAGTAGGCATGTAGCTTTCTTACAGAGGCTTAGGAGAATTTTTCTCTTAAGTATTAGAGTGATGTAAACCCTAATAGGCTTATCAAGCTTAACTGACTATTCAACTAGTTATTAAGCTATATATTGGCTAGACAGGGGACCTTATGGATCCAAATAGTCTAAGTTCCAATATGTCACTTACCTACAGTTATAATTAAGTCTTAATTATGATTGATCCATATCCATTAATAATGGGACACTCCACTATAGGCCTAATATTGTACTCTTAGACTATATGTCATATATTTTCTGTGAAGCTAATTTACACTTTAATTAACTTGATCCATTTAGCATATACTATACCTGTAGATATACCCCTGATGCAATGTCTTACTAGTGAGGTGAAATTATCATATTATCCCTCTAGTACATATTTACTTTTGAGTAGCTATTTTTCATCTAATGGATAATAATTGACTATGGTATTTGTAACGACCCATATAAACACAGTCAAATTCATAAAGTGAACATTTGGCATCTGGTTTTTTTATTATCCAAGTCCTTGAAAAAACTCAAAGTGACATTATATATATGGTGTCCAAATCATGAAGAGAGTTCTCGTTAATTCACAAATCTTATCTTCCAAGATATCATAATTTGAACCATATGATCGGAACTAATCTTTTAGTAAGTCAAAAGGATAAAACTCATGAAAGCAAGTCTGACGATCGCTAGGATTAAGGTAATCTTATAATAGTATTACATTAGTGAAAGATAGAATATTGAGTTATGACACTTAACCTCAAATTCTATTTTCACTTGGTCCAATTCAATGTGCTTATAACTTTTTTATAATGCACTAGTATTTCTATCTGAAGTCAGACATTTCGATGACTGTTAACTTCATCAATCCCGTTGAAATAGACAACACTATATTCTATGGTAAAATAAAGTATTCCATCTTTATTTGCAGAATGTGAACTCTTTATTTAGATATAATGAAACAAAGAATTTAGTCTCTCACATGTGAACACTTCACACAAACAATTCTTTATTACCTATTATTAGTCATGGAAACTTTTAGAAGTTTTCATAATAGAAAACATAAACATCATATGTATATCATTAGGACATAATATAGAATTTATTAATACCAAATAGATAACACTTAAATCTAATAAACATTGTTTAAAATGCCAAACAAAGAAACTTCTTTCTAGGGCATATTTCCAATAATCTTCCACTTGCTCTTTAAAGCATATGTAATATATTACATAGTCCCATTCGTTCTAGGTGATCCTCAAATACTTTGATTGCTAAAGATTTGGTAAATAGATCAACAAGATTTTCTGCAAAAGCTATCTTACTCACTTTAACGTTTCCTTACAAGGGTTAACGCATAACGAAAGGTTGATTCTCTGGAGTATATTTTTAGATCGAGCATCTAAATTAATATATCTTACATAAGTTAGATCTTTCTCTAGAATAGACAAGCATATAGTTCCTATTTCTCTAAAGATACTTAATGATACACTTGATTATAACTCTATATTTATGTTCTAGATTGAATTAGTAACAACTTACTATTCTAATAGCATAATAAATATCATGCTATTGTACTAACTAAATTCTTATTGATGATTGTCATCCTATATCATTCCCAATAATTAGTATATCATCAATATATATAAACCGAAAAAATCACTTTGTTGCCTTGAATCTATTATAGACACAAGATTCGTCTATGTATTGATAAATCGATAAATTCTAGACAATTACTTAAATCTATAAATTAGATTTCTAAAGTTTCGAAAAACTTTGTGTTTTTAGCCTTTTTCAGTAAATCCCTCTAGTTTTACCTTTTAGATATAGCCGTTAAGATTGCCATTCAGGAAAACTATCTTGACACCCATTTGCTATATCTTATAATTAAGAGATACGACTATGGAAAATAGTATATTAATAAACTTGATCATAACAACAAAATAGACATTCTTTCTGTATATAATTTTTTTGCTACTAATTTGCTTTGAAAATTTTTACTTTCCCATCTATTCTTTTTTTTCTCTGATAGACTAATTTACACCTAAAACATTTTACTCCTCCAAGTAGATCTATTAGATCCCAGATTTTGATAGAATACATAGACTCTAATGTGGATTCTATTACTTTTTGCCAGAGATCTATACTAAAATCATCTATTGTCTCTTTGTAGATAAAGTAATCAGATTTTAGGTTATAGGACTTTTCTATTCCTAAATATCTACCATATTGTCTCACAATCCTTCTACTACAATTAGAGTTCGATATATGTTGATTTTCTAGTGATTTATCCTTCCTAGGTACTTACTCTATTCTATCTTTTATAGATAGTGTAATTACATCATTAGTTAGTTCCTCAAGAAATAACTTACTTTGGGGATAAATACTTTATTTAGTTTTCTCCTAAGTAAGAGACATTTGTTCTAACAAATATTTTTTTACTTCAGTACTATAGAAGTAACATTCTTCTATTTCTTTTGGGTTTCCTATAAACAGATACGATTCAGATTATTATTCCAACTGAGTCATTTTTCCTTTCAGCATATATGTTAGATAGCCACAAATATGGATATGATATAAACTAGCTTTATGTCATTTCCATATTTCAAAATGGTGTCTTAGGTATTAACTTAGTTGGAACTCTATTAGTAGGCATCTCACCGTCTCTAAGAAGTATCCCAAAAGATTTTGTAATAATGAACAGTTAAACAACAACTTAATTATAGCCAAAAGTTTTCATTGTCTATGAGATACTCATAAGAATTCTTTATAGAGGTATTTAACGCTTTGATCTAATCGATGAGTCTTTATGCTTTTCCTAATTGCTTTTTGGTTTCTGCTTTTGATTCTTTAAACTTTTCAAAAGAATTTAATTAGCAATAACATTAGAAAAACATAATAAAATTTTGAATAACTATGCATAATGATATTTTCAAAACCTCATTGTGCTTGATTGCTTAAGGGTCTGCAGATAACAATATGTACTATTTTTAAACATTTTTGTACTCTTAAGTCTTTTCTAACCAAGGATCTTTTAATCATTTTACCTTCTAGATAGGATTCATAGATTGGTGAATGTATGGCTTATATCCTTAACTAATCTTTGGAGCATATTTAGGTTAATATAACTGAAATACAAATACGTTTTATTCTTAATACTTACTCACTTTCTTATGATTAGATTTATCATGTTCAATTTCATCATTATTAGTATCATACAATGAGAATAATATAGGCTAAAAAAAATGTCGTTTTGTGTAATTAAAAATATTATTCTTTCACATGGAAACTTTGTCATTGAGATAAACAGAATAATATCGTTTCATCAAATATGAAACAAAAATCAAATTTCTCTTAAATACTTGACAATTTTTAGTGTCCTAATTTATAAATTCATCAAATATGAATTTAAATATTTCTCCTTTATATACTGATACTATGGCCATTATAGTTCTCACTCTTAGTGAACTTGCCTTTACTAAATCCTTTGGTCTCCATATAATCCTTTACAACGGACATTCAAATACGGTTAGTGATTCTTAAATCCTATCCAATATTTATTAAGTCATCTACTAAAATAAGTTAATGAACAATAATTGTTATTCCCTTCCATAAAGTATTATATAGGTATCCTTAATAATTTTTTTTCAATATCCTTTAGTGTTATATAAGAAACATTTTTCTTTTAGCTAGAGATTAAAAAATTCACCTTTAGCTACTTTAGCTTGGTGAAGATATTTATTAGGTATCTCATTAAGATTTAGCATAATATTATAGTGGTTTGAATTCTTTGAATTTCGTGTAGTAACATATTGGACATCATATATCAACATATATCAATGTATTATCTAGGAATTCTCCCACTACATATATGCTTTATTTTTCTTCACTAGTCTCAGCAATAAATGTGGACGAATATATAAGAGTGAAAAATCAATGATATATCAGCCATAAGCACTAACTCTAAGTTACATTAATCCAGATGACATAGTTTAACTATACAAGTTATATATGTATGAGTATAGTGGGTAAACGAATTAAGGGCATATCTACTTGAATGAAAATAAATTATCAATATGATAGCAACCATCATGTAACAGATATTTCGAATAATTAATATAATATAAAGTAAAATATAAAATATGCATGTAAAATATCCCTAAGATTATCACTAATATTCATGGTAATTCAACTTTCTATTAATTACAAGCCTTCTACGGGAAGTCATGCAATTAACAAGTCCAATTGAAACAATTTTATTTAGAAAATAAGACAAATATCTTATATCTCATATTTCTAACTACTATTTAATTTGGTCCTCTATTCTATTGACAAGAATTCCTATAGGAGGATATCAATATTTCGAGTTGAGTGTGTAGCCATTGTTTCAGTAATTCAGCTTTTTGTATAATATAGTCTCCTACAGATGATCAATCTCATATAGTCCATCTAATACTTTATCCTAAGAAATTTATTTCCAGTACTACCTAGATAAAAATCCTCCTACAGAAGCTCAGCAAGATTCTGAGGCTCGACTCATCCTAATATTTAATGAACTAATAATGGAGACCGTAGTCATCTCATACTTTTTCCCACTCAATATTTTTAAATTACAGATTTAATAATTTTATCCAATTATCTAACTTACTTAGTAACCTAAAATCAATTATATAAGCATGTTCATATTTTGTATGTGAGTAGCTCTACTATCCCATATGATATGTTACTAAGATCGTGTAATTAAATTCTCTGTATAAAATATGCATGCAATATTATTCATATAATAATTAAATATTGACAGAATTTAATGAAATAGAAAAGTTAATGACTATTAATCATTCTAACATTTATTATTAGATAATAATTGAACAATATTTTCACAAAAGATATTATTAAATAATAACCGTGAGAGATAATATTCAAGTTTAAATAATTAAGATTTTCACAAAATCTAATTTACTTAATTAAAAGATTTAATCCAAATTAAATCTCTTTGAATATTTCAAAATTTGAATTCAACTTTTGAATTATAAATTTAACTACCTTATAATTAAAATATCTCCCACTGATTAGATTTTCAAAATTTGAAATTATCTCATAATTTTCAAAATATTATTTTAATCTCATTAAAATAAAATATAAATTTTCTGTTTAAATTTAAATTAGATATATAGACGATTTAATCAAATTAAATCACTATAAATATCTGTTGATTTGAATTTAAATTTTAAATTTCAAATCTCAAATTAAGTATCACATAATTAATATTGATTATCTAAAATATCTAATCACATTAATCTGTTAGATTATTTCTAGATTTAAATTCAACATTTGAATTTCAAATCTTTAAATTAATTATTAGATAACTAATATAGATAATCTTTTGAAAATTTATTCTTATTAAATTTTGTAGATTGTCTCTTGATTTAAATTCAATAGTTGAGTTTCAATTCATAAATTAATTATTGAATAATTAATATAGATAATCTTTTGAAAATTTAATCTTATTAAATCTTCTAGATTATTTCTTTATTTAAATTCAATATTTGAAATTCAAATCATAATTTAATTATTTAATAATTAATATAGATATTCTTTTGAAAATTTAATTTTGTTAAACTTTCTAGATTATCTCTTGATTTAAATTCAATATTTGAATTTTAAATCATAAATTAATTATCCAATAATTAATATAGTAATATTATCCAATCATATAAATTTAAATTTAGAATTATCTAATAATATCTAATCACCATTTTAATCACATTAAAAATACATAGAAAGTTCAAAATTTGGCCAAATCTGAAATTATTTTATAATTTCTAATTATCCACTTAAATCTAATTAAAATAAACTATTAACTTTAAATTCAAATTCAAATAGATTTGGATAGATAGGATATTCTATCTAATTTTAATTTGAAATCTTCACAAGTTTCAAATTTAAATAGCAAAAGATATAACTATTTAAATCTCTTATAATATCTCTAAATTTGAATTCAAAACAAATTCAAATTTAAAGTAACAACTAATTATCAAATATAGTTTAGGAAATATCTAACCAAAATTTGAATTTGAAAAGTTTAAATATTATCACATAATATCTAATTAATAATCTTCTATTTATTTAAATTAATTATCTCACATTTAATTTAAATAATTATTATCTAATAATGATAATTGACTAGATTTGATTTCCTTAAATAGTGAGATCTTATCCGTATTTAAATTTGAATTCAAATTTATTTAAATATGTAATCATGATCACATTTAAATAGTCATTTAAATTTTCTTAAATCAAGTGATCTTATCCTTGATTTAAATTTATTTAAATTGAAGATTTTATGCTTAATTTAAATCTTTTCATGAGCTAAAGGTCTTATCTTTACTTTAAATCTTTCCGTGAACTAAGGATCTTATCCTTAATTTGAATGCAAATATTTAAATTTCAAAATTATATAATATATGATTTTCTGATAGAATCTTATCCTATCAAATTAGATACCAAATTTGAATTTCAAAAATTAGATAAGGTAACTTGTTTAAATTTCCTAAATTAGCTCTAATTTGAAATTCAAATAAAGAAATTTAAAATAGAAAATTATCTAAAATGGATAATCTGATATCAACGACATCGAGATGCCGATTGGAATGCTAGAATGGAACATATTAGGATCCATAAGGAAGGCGACAACCTCAGAGCATCACACAACCATGCATGGGACAAATCCCATGCATCTATGTGCTTGCAAAGCACCATGCAAGACGACACCTGCATGGCCACGCATGGGACAATGCATCCACGTGCTCACAAAGTGCCCCTGCGGCCACTATGTAAGACGGCGCCTACATGGCCACGCATGGAACAAATCATGTGCGTCCATGTGCTTGCGAAGCGCCTGTGCAATCACCAGGAAAGATGATGCCCATGCAGTTCACCGAAGCGGGGAGAAGCCCGCACGACCGTCGAAGTAGGACAAAGCCCGCGCGGCCATGGGAGCGACGTAACGCCTATGCGGCTAGCACACGGGGTGCCACCCGCACAACCACTAGAGCGGGGCAATGCCCATGCGGCTAGTGCACGGGGTGCCACCCATATAGCCAGCATACAAGGCTGCTCCCACGCAGCCAATGCACAGGTTGCGACTCGCGTGGCCAGCGAGCGGGTCTCCCTACCACGGCAACATGGGCGATGCGCACAATTCTTAGCGTGCACCACCACGTACTATTTTCGAATACAAAAAATCTATAACTTAATTATTAAATAGTTTTCACAAAAACTAAAACATAATTAAAGATCAAATGACTTTCTATGTATAGTTTTATCAAGAACATAAAATATAATCACATAGAAAATGAAGAACATGCTAGAATCATAATAAAAAAATGAAAAACACATGATCATAAACTCATAGTAACATCTAATTGATTATTATTTAAACTCATTAAATCAATCAATCATCATACATAATAGAGCATACTCATAAATATGAACAAAACCAAACATAACCACAGAGATTATCATGGAAATCAAAGAGTATCAGACGCTAAAAGAATTAACATGAACAAGATATACTAGATCATCAAAAACCTTTGCTCTGGTACCAATTGCTGGAAATTTCGAAAAAGGATTTCGAAAAATGATTTTACCAAAATAATTTCTACAGTTTTGTAAATAATTCAAGAATGTAGCTATGGTGCCCAAGATTCTCACATGCATATTAAGCCAATAATAAATATGTTCTAATTACATATTAGGCATCTAGAAGTCATTAATACTAGTTTTATAATAACATGCTCATTTATTATGTTATGTGCATTTACATACATGTTATTATACTAATGATTGTCGAAGTATCCCAATACAGTGTAAATGTTCAATACCCTCAGAGAAAGAGCTCGGTATGCTAAAAGAAAAAAATATATAATTATGAAAGAAATACTATGTGCACATGCATTAAGATCATACTTGTTGATAACTTGGTCAAATAGTAGTTTTTCGGTAAAATGTAATTTTCACGCATTTCGGAGCCGAATTTACGGTGTGTTTAACATGTCAAATAAGCTTGATTCAATGTCTAGGACTCATTTATAGTATTTTATTTGTTGGCTCCAAGTAAGCACGAGGTGGCATTCTGGACACTAATTCGTATTTAGTTGCACTAAGCTAGCTTAGATTAGGCTTAATCACGTAATGTCGTTTTGTGCATTCTAATAATTGAGTGCTAATACTAAGTTTGCATCATTAATTGGAGTCTAATTGACTTTTTTTTTTAATGTTTAATTATTGGTTAAGGGGATAGGTTCCACCAAATCACAATAAGATTGGCCATATAGGATCATAAGTCAAAGTATGACTAGAAAGTACTAAGGTAGGATTCACCAACTTTGGCTACACTTGGGTGTATAAGAGTGACCAGCAACGTGGTGACTATGCTAAGTATGTTTAGAGCTGGACACATGGAAAATAATGTGTAAAATACCCAAAATACCCCTTAGAATTTAAGTTATACCTTTTCTTAGCCATTAAGTGTTGATTTTCGGTCAAATCTGGTCATTTACTTTCCCTTTCTCTCCAGCCACGACCTGAAACTCTCCAATACTTTTTCTAACTTCTCTAAACTTCCCTCAAATATTTTCAAGAGTTTCCAAGTGGTAGAACTCAAATTGAAGCCCTAGAAAGCAAGATAGACCAAAACTAGTCAAGGTAATTCTACTAAGTTGTTCTTTCTAGGTCTTATCCTTTAATTTCAATTTTTCACCTACTACCACTTAAATAATGGTTCCTTCAGGTCCTCTTGAGTCCTAAAATCTAATTCTAAGTGTTGAGAATCAGTTTGGTGGAGGTAGAAAGCAAGAGCTCCAACAAAAGCTCAAACTAGTCAAGGTAAGGTTTTAGTGGGAGTTTGAATTTGTAGTGAAATTTTTTTGTTTTAGCTCTTAAATCAAAGATATTATTTGATGAATAATGGTCCTAGGAACCCTTATATATTGTTGAAAGCATAAAATTTAGGTGGAGGATTAAAATTAAACCTAAGGCTCCAAAGTTTGCTATTTATGTATTTAAGTGTTTTCATGTATAGTAGATTAAGTTTTCCATATTTGTAATCTGATTTCTTAAACTTATAGTATATATTTTATTGATTCTATTATTTATTACACTTATCTGATGGCTGGATGTGATGGCACACAAGTGTAAAAGTCATTTAAACTTTGTGAAAATTGAAAGGAATACAAGTGCACTTAGGTTGTTCCAAATGATTCTCTTTGATGTGTATATGTGGGAATTGGATTGTAAATTATTATTGCAGATTTAAAACCATGATTTTAATAATGTGGGAATGTCCTAAATATAGGGGAGGTGCTGTCTACATGTTTTTAAAATGAAATGGCACCATTTAGTAGCGAATAGACTAGTCTTTACAAAATTATGTGCCATTTTGGACCATTTTGTACTAATGAACTAGTATTCATATTTTAATACTTTTGAACAGTATTTCAATACTAGTTGTTGACTGCCAAGTATCTTTAGTGATTTATATGCTTCCGAGTTATTTTAAGATCAAGTTTTCTAATTTAGTGGAAGTTGCTATTTCGGTCTTGTTCAAGTATCTTAATGCATTCTTTTTGTAAAATGTGCATCTTGAATAATAGTAATTTATGATAGGTGATTAGCACACCAATCTCTAGAGGATATTAACTCTTTCCACTATCAATTCCTATTTAGAACACGAGGTAAGTGAAGACTTACAACTGCATCACAAGAACTATATGGAAGATGTAATTATGTGAATCTTACTTATTCCTGAAAGTTAAGAAATGGCATGTGCATGACACGTCTTGCATGCAAATGGAGAGTTTTATTATAAGAGTATTTGAAAGTGAGTACTATTGTACCAATTTTATAAGATAAGTTTTAATGACAATTGCTAGTCTGTCGGAGCTGGATAGGTAAGTCTGTTAATGCAAACTCTTCCATTGAAGCGGGATCTGCGGATCTTATGATGCGTCTCGTTGAAGCAAGACAATATTAGCGCAGTGTGGGATACCCCATTTAGGAGGGAAGGAGTTTTCAAAAACTGCACACGATAGTCGCACCTTATTTTTACTCTTGGCCAGAGTTTCCGCCCAATGTTATCACGGCCTATCGACTTACGGGACAAGCAATGTGCTAAGGGGCCTAACAAAGAATAATTTTTAAGTAAAATGCATGGACTCAAATATTTAAGAAAGAAAAGGATACAGTGGGAACTTTATGAGATTTTAAAGCATTCATAAGCATGCATAGGTTTTATTTACAGAGCTTTAGCTCATTTTAGTCTTATGATGTAGATGAGGAGATATATTTTGGTATTGACTAGTTGGTTGCTTGGTTTGTCTTTTGTCACCATGATCATACAGATGTAGAAGAGCTTGACCTGTGGGTGACAATTTTATTTTGAAATATTTTGGTGTAATATAAATACTACTACTGAAGGCAAAATAGACTGATAAAAACTTCTTTTGATTGTACATTTTGTGAAGACATTTTTAATAAGAAATGCCATACAGTTACTTTTTGTTTAAAAGTTTTAGAAAGTTCAAAATTTGCCCATTTTTTAAAAAAATAAAAGATAATATTTAAGAAAGAATAATACTTCATAATTTGACTATATATGACAATATAGTTAAACTAGGGGGTGTTACAGTAGCAGAATAGATATTTTAAAATTTTTCTTGAAACTTTACAAAAGAAAACGTAGGATCATTGAACTAACATAAATCAATTTATGGATCTTGGTTTGGATAAAACTTGGAAGCACTTCAAAACCATTGAGCCTTCCCATCTATTCTCTAGAGGCTATTGAACGATCCAGTATGTAGATATCTTCTTGATTCCCAACTAGAGATGAGCAAATAATCCGGAAGATGCTCTTCCTTCTCTTTAACTATATATCTACGACCATAGGTATCTCTCCCTCGATGGCCATGAATGAACATGGGATTTCTCCCATGGCAGCTCAATTTTCTCGCACTCTCTCTTTTCTCTCTGTAACACAAAAAGTACAGTTACTGTGCATATAGTAAGCGTGTAGCTTTTTTACAGAGGCTTAAGAGAACTTTTTTCTTATATATTAAAGTGATGTAAACCCTAATAGGCTTTTCGGCTCAACTGACTATTCAATTAGTTATTGGATCATATGTGAGCTAGATAGCGGATCTTATAAATCCAAATAGTCTAAGCTCCAATGGACCAATTATCCACGGTCATAATTAACTCCAAATTATGACTGGACTTTTTCCATTAATATTAGGGCACAATTAATTTAAATGGACTCCAACTATAGGCTTAATATTGCACTTTTAGACTATATGTCATATATTTTCTGTGAAGCTAATTAATACTTTAATTAACTTAATCTATTTAGCATATACTATACCTATAGATATACCCCCAATGCAATATCGTACTAGTGAGATGAAATTACCATATTACGCCTCTAGTACATATTTATCTTTGAGTAGCTATTTTTCATCCAATGGTTAATAATTGACTACGATATTTGTAACTGCCCATATAAACATAGTCAAACTAATAAAGTGAATACCTAGTGCTTGATTTTTTTTATTATCCAAGTCTTTGAAAAAACTCAAAGTGACATTATATGTATAGTGTCCAAATCATGAATGGTCTTCTCCTCAATTCACAAATCTTATCTTCCAAGATACTAGAGTTCGAACCATATAATCAGAACTAGTCCTAGTAAGTCAAAAAGATACAACTCATAAAAGTGAGTTCGACAATTACTAGGATTAAAGTAATCTTGCAATAATGCTAGATTAGTGAAAGATAGAATATTGAATTACGACACTTAACCTCAAATTCTATTTTCACTTGGTCTAGTTCAATGCACTTATTACGTCTAGTATTTCTATCTGAATTCAGATACTTCGATGACTGGAGACTTCATCAATCCCGTTGAAATAGACAACACTATATTCTATGGCAAAATAAAGCATTCCATCTTTATTTGTAGAATGTGAACTCTTTATTTAGATATAATGAAATAAAGAATTTAGTTCCCCACATGTGAACACTTCACATGAACATTTCTTTATTACTCATTATTAGTTATGAAAGCTTTTAAATGTTTGCTTAATGGAAAACATAAACATCACACGTATATAATTGGAATATAATATGAAATTTATTAAAACAAATAGAAAACACTTAAATCTAATAAATATTGTTTAAAATGTCAAACAAAGAAACTACTTTCTAGGGCATATTTCCAACAGATTGTACATGTCAGAGTACAGTGAGAAAGGCTTTCTAAACATTCTTAAGGCATTGCATTATTCTTCATAAACCCCCCTCATCTCACTAGAGGTTGGGCAATTTTGAGCTAAGTGTTCCATTATCTCACAGATAAAATATGTAGCTTGAGATTCTACCCTAGCAACCGTTCGGATGACTCTACTATCTATAGTTTTCAATGCCTTTAATTCCCTAGTCACAGCTTTTAGTTGGGATTTAAGGCTATCTTCTTCCCTACGATGGTAGATTTCAGTTGGTCGTGACCTATTAGTACTATCAGTATTACTAGGTCCAGTCTATGTATAGGCTTTCTCAACTAACTCATTCAGATAGTTTATGGCTTCATCTGAGTCTTTCTATAAGAACTCTTCATTACACATCATCTATATGATTGGCGATCCCTAATGGTTAATCTCTCATAGAAATAACTAACTAGTCCCCAATTTTCGTACCTATATTGTGGGCACATGTTTTAGTAACTCTTTGAATCTCGCCCAAACTTGGTATAATATTTCACTATCTTTTTGGGAGAAGGTTGAGATCTGTCTTTTAAGGATGTTGGTCTTATAGTGCGAGAAATATTTGTTACAAAAAGCTTGGATCATTTCTGCCCTGTCAGTCCTTCTCAACGTGCATATCGACCTGGATGTGGTCTTTTATGCCTATAAGCTCATCCTCATTCCCAAAAAGAGCTCTTACTCTACTTTCTACCTCTAGCCGCTCCCAGGGCACCATGTTTTTTGGGGCTTGGTCAGATAAGCAATGGGATTCCCACTCCAAGTTGTACGCCATCGGAGGGGCATGGTGCTCTCCCTGGGTAAATGGAGAGCGTTTCCAAATTCCCTCATTTTTCCTGCAAAGTAAGTACTGAGTCATGGGTTTTGGGTCTACATGTACTTCATCCATTTTTACTTACAATGTCTTGCATTGTGCAGCCTCTGTGGAGGAAAGTAGGTTCGAACCACGGCTGTCGGCAGGATGGCTCAAGGAGTTGGAAGGGGTCATCATCTTCGGGTCCTCTGGGGATTGCCGACATATCCAAGCCGTCATGTATCCCCAGGTGATGAACATAATACTGAGGATGGTCTCATATTTCCTCTTTCCACTGGACATGTGGGTCAACACCAAACACCTCCGGAGTCAGCTTGATGCCTCGGCCCTGAACTGGTTCCATCGGGATGAACAGAGTTGCCTCACCATGGTGGGCCGTCAGATTATGGGCTCGAGCCAGCAAGCGGGTCCCTATGAGCTGGTGCCGCCGACTAGTCACAAGCTTGAGGGGGCAGTGAAGCTCATGACCAACAAGTGCATTAGACTCCGCCAAGAGGAAAATACTGCCCCCAAGCGGGTTAGGGGTGTGTTCGTTTGGTTCCCTAGGGTCCCGTCGAAGAGGTCAAGGCTGCATTCTAATCATGTCGCTGGCTTTTATAGTTTCAGATGCAGGCCCTTCAGCTGGCCTTCCCCGGCCAAGGAGAGTGTTGTTGCATGCAGAGCCCGATCCAAGGTCCCCGCTGGTCGACGCCTGGTGGTGTCCTCTAAGGATGAGGCCGGGGGGCTGGGAGTTGTCACCCCAAGAACGGGCTCGGACGACGATCTGGAGGATCTATTCGTGTCTCGGGGTGCAATGCCCGTGGTGCCTACCCACGAGGTGGGCGGGCTCGCGATTCGGGAGGCGCCGGCCATAAAGATTGTGTATGGTAAAGGGGCGCCTTTGAGCTTCTGCACTGACTTCCTCTACCCCCAGCTCTGGCTCGAAGGCGGGCTCGGGGTCAGGTATTGCCCGTTCCTATGGGGAGATTGCCGAGCTCAGCGGAGGGGCTCCGAGGCTGAAGTCTCGACTATCTTCTCCTCCTCCGGTCTCCACGAAGCAGGATCGCGAATCTGATTCGTCCACGGGGAGAGAAAGCCTGACGGGGAAGAGAGACAGAGCCGTCCCCTCTTTCGACAGTGACACGGGGCTACCCTGACCCTCATGAGGAGGAGGAGGTCTGCGCGAGGTGGCCCGTCTAAGGATGTTAGTCAAGATAAGACCGAAAAATTATAGCCAGGCAGGTCTTCGAGGGTGGCGATGGCCGAAGCTGCCGAAGCGGCAACAATTTCTGCAGCTTCTTTTGCTGAGGGCGTGCCATCCTCAGCTATCGCTGAGGGTGCGCCTGGTGACGCCCTACTTTCCACAACCCCTACCTTCGCCACTCCAAGAGTGTTAGGAGAAACTACTGGAGTGCGCTCGATGGGGGGTGAAGGTGTCCTCGCGATCGGCGGGGTAGAAACGCGTTCCACGGATTCGGATAATGCCCTGGGAGAGGATCCAGCCACAGAGTTTGAGCTGGAGGCTCTTTCCCTGGAGAACGTAGAGCTCATCGCTGGCTATAGCCTTGCGCAGGTTTGGTTCATCTGGCCGATATCTCCAAGTTTTTTCGGCATCTTTGCTGAACACTGACCCCTTTTCTTATATTCTGCAGCTAGCTGCCGTCAAGTCCTTTTATTCCTGTCGCATCTGCAAGCTGATCGGGCAGCTGAATGCCTGTGCTACGACAGTCGAGCCTGGACGAGGGCGGATTTTGACCTGTACCGGAGCCTGGACGAGGCCAGGGTTAGTAGCATGGTGGCCCACGCTTTGAGCATCGAGAGAGCCAAGCGTGAGGAACTAGTTACTAAGCTGGCTGAGGCAGAGACCGCCAGGCTGGCCCAAGCTAAGGTTGCCAAGCTGACCCAGAACAAGCTCAAGGTCAAGGAGCAGGAGCTATAGAACGTAGGGGCAGAGATGGGTCTGGCTTTCATTGCTCGTGACAAAGCCGTCGACAAGGCTAAGGAAGCAAGGAAAACTGAGGCGAAAGCCAAGCTTGAGGCCCATTCCTTATAGCGCTGGCTCGATTTGTCCAATGAGGTAATCTAACATCTTTACTTGGATCACAAAAAACTGATGGAGGCTCATGTTGAGTTGTCTCGTAAGCGTGGCGAAGATCTCGTCGATATTAACACTTTTTTGATTGACTTATCACAGCGACAAGTGGAGCTGACGCTAGCAGTGCTGAGGGACAGGCTGGTAGACATAGAGAAGCTGAAGACAAGGTACCAGAGGCAGATGGATATCCTTTCTGTGGAGAGTTACAAGTCTGGCTGGAAAAATAGGGAATTCGAGGGCTACGCAGAGGTGGTAATGCCAGACCAGTTCGATGAGCAGAAGGACGTCAAGAGGGACCATTATTCTGTCAGGTACTATAGCAGCTGTTAGGGGACGAGATCAATATCGTGTACCCTGCTAATGTTTTGAAGATGCTCGATGAAAAAAAAGATGGGCCTTCTACATCTGCTTCTGTCGCCAGGGAGATTGTCCTCGCCCTCGGTCCGCCAGAACAAGCCACAAAGTTCCTTGGGGGTCAACCTGGTGACAGCGCCTTGATAGGCAGAGGGTCAAGTGCGGTCATCTTGTCCAGTGACGATTCCGACCCTGGTGTGCCGTTCTCCGCTGCGGCTCGTCCAAGCGTCGAAGCTGGCATCACTTCCCTTTCCAGAGGTAACTAGTGCCTCTCGCTCTTTTGTATATTTGTAAAGTACTGACCACTCTATGTACAGCTGACCCCTGTTGCGAGCACCTGTTTAAATAATAAAATGGCGTATTCTTCTCATGATTATTCTGTGTTATTTATTATATTTAATTTTTTTTCGTTGCCTGCATCTGTGGTCAGGGTCGGACATCATATACGATGCCATTCCTTTGTCGGCGGTCTGCCTGACTTTTGGGTCTGGCCTAATCGTATATGATGCGGAGTTACTAGTGAATTCCCCTTATGCTATGACTGACGAGGTTAGCTCTGGAAATCAGGACGTGAGTTCCGGCCCATCCGGTTTTGAGGTTGTATAACTTCTGTTATGACTTGTCTTAGCAGAATATGATCCACGCGTATAGCTGGACTTCTCCGACCCTAAATGGGAATGCGCCAGGAACCAACTCCAAGGATTGGTCGACAACTGTTTGGTCCCATCACTGCAGAGGAGGAGGCCTGGGCTTGGCTCTCTCCGGGAGCGAATAGGGTGTTACCACTCTGACGTATCCTTGCGAGTCTGCCCCAGACCCGCTTCTCACAAATAGAGACATTGGGTCTGCGTCTGTGTCAACCACGCATCTTGTCTGGGCCTACTTCCAATGGATAGGCCTTGGTTCCATTCACTTTTAGCCCATACACAACTAAGGCGCTCTTTGGGGAGGGTCTACTTCCAACTGGTAGACCCCAGCCCCGTTCACTTTTGACTTATGCGTAACTAAGGTGCTCCCTGAGGAGAGTCTACTTTCAATGGGTAGACCCTGGCTCTTTTACTCTTGGCTCATGCTTATCTTAAGTGCTCTCTGGGGAGGGTCTTATTGCTCAACTCTCCTCGATGTTGCAGGTGTTCCTTAAGGGTCGGGGGCGAGTTTTTGTTGCGCAGCTTGTTGCCCTTCGTATGTCCTCTTGGGTCATCGACAAGCGACGTGAACCCCGTGGTATGATTTTTGATGAGGTCCACTGGAAAACATTTTATCGCGTAGCTCAGTCTCCTTCGCACGTTTTCTCGAGCCATCGACAATCATTTTACTGCGCGATATGATTCCCATAGAACAATCCTTACTGAGGCCTGTTGGCAAGTATTTTATCACGCAGCTCAATCCTCTTCGTACATTTTGTCGGGCCATTGGCAAGCATTTTATTGCACGATGTGATTCCCATAGTATGACCTTTACTGAGGTCTGCTAGCAAACATTTTATTGCAAAGCTCAAACCTCTTCGTCCATTTTCTCGGGCCGTCGGCAAGCATTTTATTGCGTGATGTGATTCCCACAGTACGATCTTTACTGAGGTCTACTGGCAAGCATTTTATTGCGCAGCTCAATCCTCTTCGTACGTTTTCTCGGGCTATCGGCAAGCATTTTATTGCGGATGTGGTTCCTATAGTACAATCTTTACTGAGGTCTGCTGGTAAGTATTTTATTGCGCAGCTCAATCCTCTTCGTACATTTTCTCGGGCCATCGATAAGCATTTTATTGCACAATGTGATTCCCATAGTACGATCTTTGTTTGTGCGAATAGTCTGAGGGGTAAGGCATTAAGGGCAGACCCTTTTCATAGCAATCCAAAGCATAAGTCTATGGAGCAGAAACCCTGACCTGTTTTGGAATTAAGCTATTTAATAATACAAGCATTTACATGTGTCTCACAGCATTTACGCGTATCTCACACGTGATACTTTTTTAGGTGCTGGGCATTCCACGTGTTCGGTAGGCTCTTCTCGATCTTGAGTTCTTTCAGGATGTACGCACAATTGTCAAATGCCTTAATCACCTTGTAGGGCTCGACCCAGCTAGAGTCTAGCTTTGAGGAGTTTCCTATCCTGACCCTCAAGACCCAGTCTCTGGTGTTAAATCGATGAGCGCTAACCTCAAGATCTGGCCTGTTGGTGATACGAGGCCAGATGAACCAGGGCCTTGTCCCTTGTTTCTTCTAGGAGGTCTGTGTTGTGGCTTAGCTACTGCTCGTTGAGTGAGGTGTCTCTTACCACTTCGGAGCGAAGGGTCGGGAGGCCAACTTTAGCTGGGATCATAGCCTCCGACCCGTAGACCATGGCGAACGGTGTTCTTCCTGTTGATCTCCGCTCTATGGTTCGATGGGCCCACATGACAGCCGGTAGCTCTTCTAACCACCTTCCTTTAGCCTCCTGTAAGTTCTTTTTTATATTGCTGAATATGGCCTTATTCGTTGCCTCTGCTTGGCTGTTCCCCTGAGAAGTTGAGCCTTATATCATACAACTCACACAGCTCCTTTAGCTTTGCGTTCTGGAACTGTATGCCATGATTGGCGTGTATCTCCTTCGGGATTCCGTACCGACAGATTATGTTTTTCCAAATGAAGTTAATCATGTCTGCCTTATTAACGGTCACGTAGGCTTCAGCTTCTATCCATTCGGTGAAATAATCGGTGGCCAATATGACATACCTTTTTCCCTTTAGACTTCTAGAGAGCTCTCCGATGATGTCCAGACCCCATTTAGTGAAGGGCCAAGGAGTTATGTTCGAATGGAGTTCCTCCAGGGGTTGGTACTTTATGGGGCCGAACCTCTAGCATTTGTCACATTTCTTGACAAACTAGGCCACCTCGGTCATCATGTATGGCTAGAAGTACCCGGCAGAGTGGTTGCCACACGCTCCTTCATGGATTTCCTCCATCAGCTTATGCGCCTTGATGGGACCTACGCATCTCAGCATTGATCCTATCGTTGATCTCTTATACAGTTGGCTTGCCACAATCGAATACTGAGCAGCCTTCAGTCTGATCAACCTCACTTTTTGGGGGGTCTACGAGCAGGTCTCCCGACATCAGGTATTCAGTGATGGTTTTCATCCAGCTCTCATCCTCAAAGTTAGTTGCAAACACGTGGTGCGCGGGGGTCTCCAAGAGGCCTCTTGTGTTTTCGCCCTCTAGTAGAATCTCTGTATATTCTGTCGTTCCCCCAATCGATGCGTTTTTAGCTAATTCATCGGCCTTTTGGTTCATCTCCCTAGGTATTTGTCCGATATCAAATCTGCCGAAGTGGGCTTTCGCCCCCATTACCCTGGAGAAGTACCTGTGTAATCTTGNATCTCTTATACAGTTGGCTTGCCACAATCGAATACTGAGCAGCCTTCAGTCTGATCAACCTCACTTTTTGGGGGGTCTACGAGCAGGTCTCCCGACATCAGGTATTCAGTGATGGTTTTCATCCAGCTCTCATCCTCAAAGTTAGTTGCAAACACGTGGTGCGCGGGGGTCTCCAAGAGGCCTCTTGTGTTTTCGCCCTCTAGTAGAATCTCTGTATATTCTGTCGTTCCCCCAATCGATGCGTTTTTAGCTAATTCATCGGCCTTTTGGTTCATCTCCCTAGGTATTTGTCCGATATCAAATCTGCCGAAGTGGGCTTTCGCCCCCATTACCCTGGAGAAGTACCTGTGTAATCTTGACTCTTTTACTTCGAAGTCTCCCCTGACCTGACCCACGATCAGCTATGAGTCAGTCTTTACTGCGATGTTCTCTACTCCGAAGTGTAGAGCTAGCTCAAGGCTTTGCAGTAGTGCCTTGTACTCTGCCTCATTGTTCGTCGCCTGGAAACTAAGCCTCAAAGCTTTCTCTACCCTGAGTCCTGCTGGGGACAGTAAGACTATTCTGACACCTGACCCTGAGGCGTTCGTGGATCCATCGGTGTAGAGGGTCTAAGCTGAAGGGGTGTAAGGCAGAGACATCTGAAGCGGGTCGTGCGGCTCACCAAAGGATTGGATTTTCACTATGAAGTCCACTATGACTTGCCCTTTCTTCGCTACTCGATGCCGATACTCGATGTCGTATATCCCCAGCTCAATGGCCTACTTGGTTAGTCGTCCTGATAGGTCCAATTTGGCCAAGATTTGTCGGATGGGAAAATCCGTATACACCGTAACTAAGTGTGCCTCGAAGTATTGCCTGAGTCTTTTCTTAGCATTGACCAAAGCCAGGACCAATTTCTCTACCATACTATATCGCATTTTAGCATCCAAGAGCATGCGGCTCGGGTAAAACATAGGCTTCTGCTTTCAGTCTTCCTCGACGAATAGTACGGCACTGATCGCTACTTCAGACACTGCCAGATGAGCGTATAGGAGTTGCCCTTCTGCCAGGGAAGTCAAGATAGGCGGATGACTTAAGTACAACTTGAGCTCTATCAGTGCCTTGTCCTGCTCATCCCCCCAGACGATAGTGGACCTTTTCTTTATGCACTGGAAGAAGGGCTTACATCGGTCAGACATCTTGGAGATAAATTGGCTGAGAACAGCTATATTCCCGGTTAGGCATTGGACCTCCCAAATGGTTGAGGGACTTTTCTCATCCGTGATAGAGGACAACTGGGTTGGGTTAGCCTCAATGCCCCTTCTGGTCACGATGTGCCCTAGGAACTGGCCAGAGGATACCCTAGACACACATTTCTTGGGACTCAGATGCATCCGATATTGCCTCAGGATTTGGAAACATTCGTCCAGATATCCCAGATGGTCCGAAGCCTCCTTGTTCTTTACGACCATATCGTCGATGTAGACTTCCATCGTCTTCCTGACAGCCCGGCGAACATTTTGTTCATGAGCCTCTTGTAGGTCGTCCCCGCATTCTTCAAGCCGAAAAGCATGCGCCTATAACAGTACTGACCTCACTCCGTAATGAATGCCATGTGTATCTGGTCTTCCTCATATAGAACGATTTGGTTGTATCCAGAGTAGGCATCTAGGAAGCTCATTCCGTCAAAACCAGCCGTCACATTGACCATTTGGTCGATCCTCGGCAGGAGAAAGCTATCCTTTGGGCAGGCCTTGTTCAGGTTGGTGAAGTCTATACAAGTGTGGTTGTCGCCGTTTTTCATCTTCACCACCACCGGATTGGAGACCCAGTAGGTATACGCATTCCATCATCAGGCCGTTCTCCAGTAGAGTCTCTACCTCTTTATTGATTGCCTTGTTTTTCTCCAAGCGTGAACCTTCATGGCCTCTATCTGACCAGAGGGAAATTGGGGTCCGCATTCAATCGGTGGCAGGCATGTGTGGGGTCTATCCCGGGTATATCGTCGTAGGACCACGTGAAGACATCTTCATTCTATCTAGGGAACCCTAACAGTTCGCTCTTTTCTTCCTCGGGCAGCAGGTCCCCGATTAAGACTACCTTCGCTGACTCTGCCTCTTTCAAAGGGACCGCCACTAGCTCCTCAATCGTGGATTCTGGCCCGTCGGGCTCCTCTTCGATCCACTTTATATGTGCTGGTAGGCAGTCCTTTGATTGCTATCTGCCCCCCATCAAGGCGCTCACATTCGCATCAGGTCTACAAAAGCAATTGAAAAACATTTCCTCATGAAGGTCTAGTCTCCTTTAATGTCTATCGTGTATGTACCATCCTTTGATAGACATCTCAAGTCCTGGTGGAGGTGACCCCATGCATGGCGTGGATCCACCCTTTCCCTATGATGATGTTGAAGGAGGACTAGCAGTCGATGACGACAAAGTCCACGTCCAGGCACCTTTCCACAGCACAGATCTTAAGAGTTACAATGCCCAAAGGGCTGACCCTAGTACTGATGAAGGCGAACAACAGCTAATAAGTCGGTCTGAGCGTGTTTCGATTCAGGCCCATGCTCTCGAACGTACTAAGGAATAGGACGTCGACACTGCTTCCGCCGTCAATTAAGACCCTTCCGACCAACGCAGGGTCAATCTGCAGCTTAATTACCAAGGGGTCGTCATGAGACACGCGAATCGTGGTCAAGTCTTGCTGGGTGAAGACGATGGGGGAAGTTGAGGTGTAGCTTTCTCCTGTCGTCATATGGTTCACCGAATAGCCCATCCCCCTCAGGCGCTTCACCCTTTCCTCGGTCCTTTTTTGGCACTTTTCCTTCTCCTCCTATCCTTGGGCTGGCTTTGGTCTGCCTATGATCGCTAGTACTATCCTTAGAACCTGTTCTCCTGACTTGGAGGCTTGCGTATGCTTTTCCTTCTCGGGTCTGACGGCATCCTCCTTTGACTGGCTTCTACCCATCTTCACGTATTACTTCAACTTTCCAGCTTGGATCGCCATCATAATCTACGCATAAAGGCTACGACAGTTAATAGTATCATGTCTGTGATCTTTGTGAAATTGGCAATACCTGCTCCTGTTTTTCATATGCTTAGGAACACTAGACTTGGCGAGTATTTGAAAATGCCCTTGTCCCTATTTTGGAGATAGATCACGTCAATCGGCGTGTTGAGCTCATTTTTTAGCAGAGGGTCCTTAAACATCTTCATCCTCTTGTCGCTTTCTTGATCACCTTGAGCTGAGACTTCCTGCTTCGGAGATAGCCCCTGGGCTGACGCAGGCCTCTTCATTCCTTGCGGGGTTGGGATTTGCGCCGGCACCATTGTTGTCACGACAGAGGCCTTGGGTGCTTTCTGGTGGCTTTTTAGCACCCTAAACACCTCTTCTGACTTTGCCTAGATGTCTGCCATGTCATATGGCAAATTCAAAAGTAGATGGTTCGACAGCATCGATCTTGGCTGTAGGCTCCTGACGAACAAACTCGCGGCTTGGGCCGAGTCAGCATTGTGCACCAACGACTTTACCTCCGAGACATGTGACAAGTATTCTCTTGGAGACTCGCTCGCAGATTGCTCCAACCGGTCGAGGTCTCGCATGGTTTTCTGCTGCCTCCGGGCACCCGCGTATTGCTTTAAGAATAGTTTACAAAAGTCTTCAAACCCATTTATAGACTTCTTTGGGAGTTGTCTGAACCACAACAGGGCTAGCCCCACCAGAGTAGTGGAGAAGACTTTACAGGTCACAGCCTCGTCCCTGGTCTCCAAGGCTATCTTTTGCTGAAAGTGGTATATGTGATCGAGGGGGTCAGTCTTTCCCTCGAACGGCCTGAAGGTCAGGGTTGTGAAGTCCTTTGGCTTGGGCTCCAACTAGATCCAATCAGCAAAGTTCGTCCGGCTGATCCCCCGCACAGTTTACTCTGCCAAATCATTGAGAGTCTAGCTGTGATGGGCTCTGAGCCTTTTACTCAGTTCTGCCATCATCTCTTGTTTCCAGTTAGGAAGTACACCTTTTGAGCTTTCCTGGTATCTTCTGTCTAATACTGCTCCGGCCCGGAAAGGCTTTGTCTGGCTTTGTCGTTCCCCCTGCATCCACGATCTGGATGCGGCGGGGACTTCCCTCAGTGGTTGGCTCCCAAACTCTTGTTGGACCTCTTCGTCAGAGTTCTCCTTTCGCCTGCTCCTGGCTTCGCTTGCCAGTAGCCCTTCGAGGCAGGCATTATCTCTATGCACTTCTGCGACTTCATCTTTTAAACTCAGGATGGCCTTGTGTGCCATCTCTGCCTTTTGGTTTGCTTCCGCCAGGATGGCAAGCATTTGGTCCAGCTTCTGTTCCAGACCTGGTCGTGTTTCCGGGGAGCTCCCTCCGGTGTCAGGACGTGTGCTCTTGGTTGTTATTCTTAAGGGTGCCATTCGACATTGTATGGCCTTTTGTTCGGGGAGAGCATGATTGTGAGACTCCTATTCTTTCTCTCACACTCAACGGTTTCCCACAGACGGTGCCAAACAGTTGGTGGTGTTCTCACCAGCTGTCCACATGTCTCTGAACTACTGACATTGTATCCACCAGGTATCCACGTATCCTTGCTATCACAGAATGCCTTTAGCTTCAGGTTGGGTCAGAAAGGCGGGGGTGGCCACCTGTAAAGACTCTCTGATACTTAAGTCAGTGGTTTATGCCTAAGGCTGAATAGCAAAGACTATGTTTTTCTATATGTCTTTTTTCTATATATCTCTCCTTCTCTCAGGGGGAGGGGGACAAGGCTTATATATATAATCCTGGAACTAGGAGCTTTCTGGCTCTTAATCCCAGGATCGAGTATCTTTTTTCTATTGTGACTTACTCCAGAAATCACGGGTTGTGGTTACCGTGATTTACTTTGCATCATCGTGGCTTGCTTTCCACCGTCCCCTACGACTCCAGCATGTCGGGGGTGAGATTTTGACAAACCGCTATTCGGTCAGTACGATTTGCCCAATGCGGCACCTACCCAAGATCGCATTAAATGCTTTGTCTGGGTCTGGAGTAGTGAGCTACCTCCCATGGTCTTCTGGCGAAAGACCCTCGAGGCTCCTGACCCCCAGTTGTCGAGGTAAGAATTGGACTATGATGAATGTCTAATTGTGTACATTTATTATGGGATTAGATCATCATTATACACTTAGAGTTTCATTAAATTCCCTAATTTAAAGCACTTTTGGAGACATAGGCATAAAAGCAAGAATTACCTCTAATTTATTCTTAATATTCGTTTCTGCGCAGGTTTCGTAAAATAGGTACAGATTCTAAACTACATGGGATTTTGATCCAATTCTTGAACTCATGGATTTTGGACTCACTTATTCACTAAGTCCAATTTACAAGCTCAGCCCAGATTATTTTAAAACGGGTCTTAAATGGACAAAATTATAAATTAGACTGCACTCACGTTCAGCTTGACACCCTATATTTTTTGGCCCATTCTGATCTCATTAAAATCTTAAATGGAGTGATTCTTGATGCTATGGACACGTACACAAAATTATCTAGATGATTTATTCTTTGAGAAAATTCAAATGAAGCAGAAATCTGGGTAAAAATATCGGATCTTTCCACATCATAAGATCAGCAACTGATTTTTACTCAGCAGAACCTAACTTCACCAATTTTGCTATAAGTCAAGCAATACATCTCCAATGGATGCAATTTTGGTGGCATAAGACTCCTAAGACATAAGACTTCAAGATTTCTTCTTTAGTCAAGACATTTCTCATCCAAATTCATAAAGTTTCAGATACATCTTTGGGAGAGACTGAATCTACCAAAACAAGTTGCCAACTTGCTCTTATCTTTAGTTTACAAATTTTGACTTTGTATCTCTACATTTTCCTATAAATAGATGCTTAAACTAGGCTTAAGAGGCATCTTGGTTTTGTAAACTAGATCACTCTCTTTTATTCTCCTCTTGTTATTCATGATATTTTAATCTTGCTTTACCTTCAAAATAGTAAGAGTTTTATGTTTATAGTTATGTTCATATTGTGTTCGTACTTGTTATTCTTCTTCATCATGTTTACTTAATCTTGCATGTTACTAAGATGAAAGGATGAACCTCTTGGGGGAAATATAGGTATAATCTAAACTCTAGGTGGACTTCATTCTTTATATCTTTTAATTACTGTTATGCATGTGGTATTTAATTTTCTTAATCAATCGTAGTACCCTCCTTGTTAAGTAGTGAGTCTTGATTCATTGTAGTCAACCATTGACACAAAAAATTCTTAATTCCTTTTGTACCGGTTGTGCTAGGAAGGGATTTTGATTTGTTGTGGATATAAGGTGGCACCATGAATGCTTGACCATATTTGTAAGTGTTGGCGTTATCAAAGAAGGTAATTAAGAAAACTAATCTAATCACATAAATAACTAATAATGGATCTTTAATGATTAATCTTCTGATTGAAACCTCCGTTGTGTGTGGATTGAGTGATAAAAGATCTTAGGTTATACTTATTTGATGTACCCAAGAGTGGATCCCCTAATCTTAGCAACTGTTTAATTCTGCAACTTTATATCGTTATATTTTTGTCACTTTTTCATATTGTCATAATCATCCTACAATATACTTTCTTCCATCATCTTTATTCCTATAATATATGTATTATGGTCTTGTATCATTCACTAATCTTTCTATGGATCGACCTCGGTCTTACCAAGTAATTTATTACTTTGACACTCCTGCACTTGGGAAAAGACTTCATTAATTTGAATCAATCAAGTTTTTGGCACCGTTGCCAGGGAGGTAAAGTTTATTTTACAAACCATAATTTCATTTCTTTTTCTTTTAATTTTCATCTCATCTCTTTCCTTCTTCATTTTCTTTCTTAGTGATAAAACAAAAATATCCTTCCTTGTTTTTTTTTTCTTTCTTCATTTGTATGAAAGTTTGGTCACGCTCATCAAGTGGTAGACTTATTAGGAAGCCTTTATTTTCTCTTAAAAACATGGCCGAAAATCAAATTGACCAAGGAGATAATCATTCTGTACATAATGACCAAGATAGACCTAGGACACTAAGAGATCACATGAATCCCACAAGAATAGGTGTACCCTCATGTTTAGTTTTTCCTCCTAATGCATCTCATTTCAATTTCAAGCCCGGTATCATTCAACTTTTACCAACTTTTCATGGCTTAGATTCAAAAAATCCATATTTGCATTTAAAGGAATTTGAAGAGGTGTGTAATACTTATAATGACCAAAATTTTTGCATGAATACCATTAGACTTAAGCTTTTTCCCTTGTCATTAAAAGATAAAGCTAAAACATGGCTACAAAATCTTAGGTCGGGTTCCATTGGTTCTTGGGATGAAATGCAACAACAGTTTTTAAAAAAGTTTTTTCCTCCTCACCAAACAAATTCTTTCAAAAGACAAATCACCACTTTCACTCAAAAACAAAGAGAAATATTTTACCAGTTTTGGGATAGGTATAAGGAATTACTTAGTACTTGTCCTCACCATTGTTTTGAAACGTGGAGGTTAGTGTCACATTTTTATGAGGGATTAACACCTAGAGATAGGCAAATAATCGAAATGATGTGTAATGGTACTTTTGAAGATAAAGATCCCAATGAGGTAATTGAATACTTAGACTTACTAGCTGAAAATGCACAAAATTAGGACACTATGGGAACTTGTGAGGCACCTACCAAAACTCAACCCTCTGTGTCTAGTGGAGGCATGTATAACCTTAGGGAAGATCACGAGTTCCAAGCCAAACTTGTATCCTTAGCTAGAAAAGTCGAGGCACTTGAAATGAAAAAGAGTGGTCAAGTGAAATCTGTGCAAGAAATTGCGTGTCATATTTGTAAAACTAATGATCACTCAACTAATGACTATCCAACTTTGCCTTCTTTTAAGGAATACTAATGTCTTAAACACATTCAAAAGACCAAATCCTAATCCATATTCTCAAACATATAATCCTGGTTAGTGAAATCACCCAAATTTGGGTTAGAGGAATGATAATCATGCATAATCTTCATAACCATCATTTCATGCACAACAAAATTTTCAAAATCCTCAAGGTTATGCACCTTACATACCTCCTCTTAGGAAAAATTTTGAAGAAACATTGCATTTATTCATTGAAAAGCAAGAGTGTATAAATACTCAAAATGCCCAAACTATGGCAGATTTGAAAGATACTCTTGCAAAATTTGCATCTGCTCTCCAAATTCAAGAGAAAGGTAAGTTTCCCTCTCAACCACAGCAAAACCCCAAGGGACAATTCAATTCACATGCAGGATCCTCTGGAGGCCAAACTATGGATCAAGTCAAATCAATCATGGCTCTTCGTAGTGGTAAGACTGTTGAAAAATCTATCTTGAATCTTATGAGAAAGATGATGAATCAAACTCCAAAGGTAAGGAAGATGTTAAACCTATACCCTCTGAAGAAAACATTGAATCCTCTTATACTCTCCCATTTCCTCATGCTTTGAATAATTCAAGGAAAGTGAATCACAATCTTGAAATTTTTGAAATCTTCAAACAGGTAAAAATCAAAATCCCTTTATTGGATGCTATTAAACATGTACCATCTTATGCTAAATTCTTAAAGGACTTCTGTACTGTGAAAAGAAAACTGAACGTGAAAAAGAGAACTTTTCTAGCCGAACAAGTAAGTTCAATACTTCAAAATAATAATAGTTTGAAATATAAAGACCCTGGTTGTCCTACAATTTCATGTGTTATTGGTGAACAAAAAATTGAACAAGCATTACTTGATCTTGGAGCTAGTGTGAATTTACTTTCATATT
>JXTB01000975.1:11448-21448 GCA_002914805.1 Parasponia andersonii | reverse complement strand
TCTACTCTGCTTAGACTCTATAATTTGAAAGCAAGACATGGATGGAGCGATATAAGTATTTCAGACTTACTTGCCTTACTAGGGGAGTTGTTGCCAGAAAGACAATAAGATATCACGTTCATTTTATTAAGCCAAGAAAACTTTATGTTCTTTGGGCATGCAATATGAGAAAATTCATGCTTGCCCAAACAACTGTATATTATATGATAAGAAATTTAAGGATACAATTTTCTACCCAATATATGGTAAGTCATGATGGCAGCATAGAAAGAACTCTAAAGAGGTTAGAGGTGGAATTCCTACAAAAGTATTATTATAGTATATTCCTCCAATTTTTCGATTTATCCGTCTATTCTGAAATTGTGAGCATGCTAAAGATTTCATGTGGCATGCAAATGAGAGGAAGATGGTAAACTTCGACATCCAGCTGATTCACCGGCTTAGAAGATAATAGATTATAAATGACCTACTTTTAGAAGTGATCCAAGAAATCTTTGTCTTAGCCTTTCTGCCGATGAAATTAATCCTTTCACTTCTCTTAGTAGTAAGTATAGTTGTTGGCCTGTAATGCTTGTCATATATAATCTTCCTCTTTGGATGTGTATGAAAAGAAAATTTACACTTTCTATAATATTAATATCATGACCTAGACAACCTGGTAATAATATTGATGTGTACTTAGCCCCATTGATTGATGATTTGAACACGTTATGGAATGATGGTATTACAGCTTATGATGCCTATAAAGAAGATGAATTTATTCTTAAGATTGTGTTATTGTGGACTATTAATGACTTTACTGCATATGGAAATTTATCAGGATATTTTGTTAAAAGATATAAAGCTTGCCCTATTTGTGAGGAGAATACAAATTATTAGTTCTTAACACATGCTAGAAAAGTTATATATATAGGTCATAGAAGATTTTTACCTAGCAAACATGTATATAAAACTTGGAAAAAAGCTTTCAATGGTTCCCAAGACTTTGAGATGACACCATAACTTTTGACTGGGGGAGAGATATTAGAAAAAGTTTCAAAACTTGAATTTATATTGGGAAAAGTAAAAATAGCTGCAAATAATAAAGAAAGAAAACAAAGTACCAAAATGAAGGTTGTGAAAACACCTAAGGGTTACTAGAAGAAAAAATCAATATTTTTTGAATTGGAATATTAGTAATATTTACTCATGAGATATAACTTAAATGTCATGCATATTGAAAAGAATGTATGTGATAGTATAATTGGTACTTTATTAATTCATGGAAAGAATAAAGATGGGATTAGCGCCCTCATGGACTTTATTGATATGGGTATTCACAATGAGTTAGCTTATAAGATTAGTGATAAACGAACATATCTACTACTAACTTGTTATACACTGAATAAAGTAGAAAAATGTCAGTTATGTCAGTCTTTATTTGAGATGAAGCTTCCCGATGACTATTCTTCTATTATAAGATCTTTAGTGAATATGGACAATCCAAAATTAATTGGATTTAAATCTCATGATTGTCATATACTAATGCGACATTTATTGCCTATTGCAATTGGGTCAATACTACCGAAGAATATTCGATATGCGATTATGAGATTATATTTGTTCTTTAATTCTATATGTTGCTACGTGGTTGATACATCTAAGCTAGATGAATTACAATAAGATGTTGTCGTAACTTTGTGTATGTTTGAACAATATTTTCCTCCTGTATTTTTTGATATAATGATACATCTTTTTGTCCATTTAGTGAGAGAAGTTAAATTATGTGATCCTATTCTTTTTCAATGGATGTACCCATTTAAGAGAAAGATAAAGATTTTTAAAGGTTATATTAGAAATCGAAGTCGATCAGAAGCATGCATTGTAGAATGTTATATTTCAAAAGAAGACATTGAGTTCTATTTAGAATAATTGTTTAAAGTTGCAGCAATCAGACTTCCTTATATTGCTCAAAATATGAATGCTAACAGAGGTATAAGTGGTGGTGTGATGTGTACAGTTACGTATGAATAATTAGACCAAGCAAATCGTAATATCTTACAAAATATAGCAGAAATGTAATATTTTATCGAGTAAGTTATGTTGTAAGTTAGCTTGAAATTAATTAGATATAAGATTTTGTATTCTTAATGGAAATAGTACTTTGATGTTTTTATGAAAGAAACATATTAATTGGATAAAGATAAATTTCCCAACTAAATCAAAAAGAGAAAAAATGGATCCATGACAAACATCGTCACACTTTTATTGGATGGTTTAGGCAACAGATAAATGAAAAATTATTTTAATCTATATTGGATTCAATTTATTCTTAGATAGGTGTTTGTATATTTATTTAACTACTCTATTTTATCTATAATAAATCGTGGTTGAAATAGACAAGGCAACATATAATGTATCTAATACATTGAAATGGATATTATATGGACTTTCATTGGATGTAATTAAGTATTCTAGATATCTAATTAGTGGTGTTCAGTTTAGCACTAGAGACCGTGATAACATGAGAACTACTCAGAATAGCAGTGTAAGTATAATGGCCAAGACCATGCATTTTTCAAGTGCTATAGATAAAAATCTGATTAAGAGTGATATGATCTATTATGGGATTATCAAAGAGATCTGGGAAATTGATTATGTTGCATTTTGATTACCCGTATTTATGTGTGAATGAGTAGAGAGTAATAATGGAGTTAAAGAGGATGAGCTTAGGTTCACTTTAGTGGATCTAAACCAAAATGGTCACAAGGATAATCATTTTATAATGGCAACACAAGCTAAACAAGTTTTTTATATCAATGATCCACTTGATGCTCAATGGTCAATAGTTTTTGTAAATAAAGTGAAAAAATATCACACAAATGGAGTAGATAAAGATGATAATGAAGTACTTGTCTCACATGAAATATTTTCAAAAGGAATATCGATGGAGTATTTGATAAAAGACACCTTAGATGGTGAAAATAGTTATTTATGAGATGACGGTGAAGGTGTTTAGATTGATAATAAAGGAAAGAAAACAACTTAATTTTATAGGTAATTGATTCTTATTTTACTTTTATGTCCTTTGATTATTTATAATATATTTATTCTCTATTTCATTTCTTTTTTTATTTGTAGTGCTTAATAAATATTTGTTCGCTATGTTTAGGCACTTATGACATGAATAGTGATCAAGATGATGATGTTCGTGAATTCAGTCCATCACAATATGGTAAGAGACAAGCAAAAATAAAAGAGGGATAACTCAAATGAAAGAGTTGATAAAAAAAAGAAGCAATAATGAAAAGGAAATTATCACATACAATGAATGGGAACAATCAATTGGGCACGAAAGTAGACATTTATATCAAGCTTTGGTGGTCTTATAGTGCATCGAACAATATCAATCAATATTGACACTTGGCCTTATGTTCCAAGAGATATTATAGACAAAATTTGGGAATCAATCCTAGTAAAACTTATACCCATCTATCTTATTGTTATGTTATGAGATACTTCAATTGATTATAACATTAATTTTTGCACATTACAAGAGACATTTGTTGTACCAAAAAAAGGTAAAAAGAAGATTATGTCCAGTTACGATAGAATGTGAAAGGATTTTAAGATTTCAATAAAATCATAATTGATTTACAAATATAAAGATACTCACCAAGAGTTATTGGAACACCCTCTATCATTATATATCAAATGGATAGATGATGAAGTTTGAAAAGACTTCGTAAAGAGTAGATTATCAGATGTAACTCAGGAAACTTCAACAAGAAAGAAAATCAAAAAATATTTACCCACATCATTTGTCTCGTGGAGGTTACATTACGTTAGAGAAAAAACTTCAACAAAAAAAGGGTGAAATTGAGTATGATAGAGCTGATTTATGGTCATAAGCACGCATTTCTAAGAAAGGAGAATATGTTGAAAATGTCAAAGTAGTTATTGATAGAATAGTAAGTGTTCACTTAATTCTATTTACAAGATAGTTTTAATTCAATTATTTTTCTTGAGATTGCCTATAAATTGTCTTCTATATTTGGTTTGTAAGAAAATTACACTCAACAATACAGAGAGGGAAATATTCAAATTGAAGGGAGAAATGATATTTTAACTATGACTTTAGACAATCCCGAACAATCTGGAAGTGTAAGAGGAATGGAAAAACATGTCACTCAGTCACAATTTTTCTATACTCCTCCTCCATTAAGAAAAATACAATTCAATTTGAAGCAATGGCAAGTAGAATAAGAAAAGAAGATGGAGCAAATGTTAAAAGAACAATGAGAAAAATTTCAAGCAAAAATAAATGAGATTCGTGCAATACAACAAAGTAGAATTGGTGGTTCTAATACAACTCCACATTTAAGACCAGAAGTTCCTCAAGGAGAATGTCAAAATGTGCAAACACATATGGATATAGATGTTTGTGTGAGAATATCAACATAAGGCAAGAAGGTTTATCATTCTTACTTGTTACTATATTATAGATTCTTACTTGTTACTTTTACAATAATGTATATTTCATTTTTTATTTTACAAAACTGATCTGGCAAGCTTGCAGTGGGATCTCGTATTATTATCACTATAGGATATGTATAAGACTTACTAAATGGGACATGGGACACTTCTTCATAGGAAAGAGATTAGAGAGAGTAACTTTCGTGTATCGATAGAAATAACACTTAACCATAGTACGCCTCTTCCAATTCCGAATCTAGATTACCTTGACACATTAAATGTTGGTCTAACACTTGGATACCATGTTGCATGGTCCAAGTTTTTTGTCATTTTTGACAATGATCGAGTAAATTCTTACCTATATTTGGATACATATATTTTTTATATCAATATTTATTTGAGATTCTGAGTAACTATACTTTATTTGTAGGTTATTGATGAAAGAAATAGGTGACAAGTAAAGCAAATAGTCGCTTCCTAACCAATACCTTCTCTAACACAATAAAAAACACATCCACCGCCTAAAAATAAAGAGTCATCTCTCACACAAACACAATAAAGTAGAGCTAATCACCCAATTTCAATTAGACTACTATTGAAGAGTATTTATCAATGAGAAAAAGGTGATTTCATTAATGTTCTCTTTGATGAAGATATTTTTGGTCAAGTTTTTCGATTACTAGCGTTTAAAGATGATATTTTGCAATTTTACAACCTAGAGATGATCTGGGTTGCTCCTATAACATTGTAAATGAGATAATACTTTAATGATACATGATCATAATAAACATTGGTAGTACATAATCTATTTATGCAGTTTGTATAATGTTATAAGTAACATTGTAGGCGATTACACCGCATTGTGGTACAACTTGGCCACCAAGTTCAGGGCAAAAGTATTGTTGGAACGTTTTCACTATGATGTATTCGGTATATCAAACAACCATATATTGGTCGAATTTGATACTTAGTGATATTCATTAATGAATTCTTGAGATATGTATGGGTTTCTTTTTTTAAAAAAATTAATAGTAATACTCAGGTAAAATTTGACGAGTTCATTGAAACCATAAAAGGAGAAGTTGGTGAAAATATCCAATATTTATGCACAGATAACGGTGAAGAATATAGTTAGATGAGTTTAGTATCTTTAAGATTGCAAGGTACGAAATCAATTCATTTATTCATATGTCAGAGGATGTTACATACGAAAAATGTACCCGTTAAATTTCGGGCTAAGTGTATGGAGATAGTGGCTCACATCATCAATAGGCTTCCTTAGCAATAACTTTGGTTTATTTCACCATTTGAGAAATTGTAGAATGTTAAACCTGCAGTTGGTCACTTCTGAAATTTCAAATTTGTGTTCTACGTGGTCCTATCAAGTCACTTACATAGCAAGTTCGATAAAAACACAGTTTTATGTATCTTTGTGTGATACGACAACTAAAGAAAGTGGTAAAATATTGTGACCCAACTAGTGGATGGTGCGACACTATCAAACTCAAAATACAAATGATGTAACAAAAGATGTGGGAGGAAAAAAACATAGGTACAACCAATTCACAAAATAATTGAAAAAGAGTCGATTGATAAGGACGTTCAATGCCGAGCACATGGCATTATAGAACCTTGAAAAACAAATTTGTACCAGAGATAAGAAGAAAAGGTCAGACTTAAGTCAAGAAGAAATTACTAGTCCACAAACACAACCTAGAAGGTCAACTAAGACATGAAGACTGAATCCCAAATACGCTGGCACAACTATTGCAGAAGAAATTCTGAAAGTGCCTGCAACAAATGAAGAAGTATCTCAGAGCTTAAACTGCTCAAAAGCTATATAAAAAGAAATCACTGCATTGAAACAGAATCAGACATGGGACTTGGTGCCAAAGCTAAGAGATAGGAAACCTATTTCTTACAAATGGGTTTACATGATAAAGACTCGCCCTGATGGATCAATTGAGAGACATAAAGCTTAATTGTTGCCCTGAGGATTCTCTCAGAAGTACAAATTAGACTATGATGAAACATTTAGTCCAGTGGCAAAGATCACAACCGTATGAGTTATTTTAGTACTTGCACTGAAAGTTATGGCAGATGGATATGAAAATTGTATTTCTTTATAGAGAGTTGGATCGAGAGATATACATGATTCAACTTAGGAGATTTAAAAGTGATACTCATCCCGACTACATTTGCAAGTTGCGAATGGCAATTTATAGGTTAAAACAAACAACAAGGGCATGGACCATTGTACGAGAAAAATTTTTAAATTTTTGCTATTGATTTGCAGATTCTAACTTATTTGTTAAAACTAGAGAAGGAAAATTTGCAATAGTGCTAGTATAAGTTGATGAATTGATCATCACAGAAGATGTCAAAAAGCAAATTTGATAACAAATGAGAATTCTTTAGTCCACTCCCAGATAAAAGAGCTTCTAGAGCTCAAGTAATTTCTTGGGCTAGAGTTTGATCACATGACTAAAGGGTTATTTCTCTGTCAATAGAAATATGTGAAAACCCTGCTACAAAAATTTGGAAGGTGTTGTGCGGTCTAAAATCCTATGTTAGGTCGCATAAGTAAGGGTTAAGTTCGACCTCCTCCGTGTTAGTTATGTGCGACCTCTTCCGCTTAGGTTATATGCGACCTCCTCCGTGTAGTCGTATGACCTCTTTTGCATAAGTTATGTGCGACCTTCTCTGTATAGGTTGTGGGCGACCTCTTCCGAAAGAAAAGGGAAATAGGTCTCTGCTTCGTCAAACAGGAAACCTGCAAGGAAAGGGAAACAGAAGTCCTCTATTTATGATCAACCAGTTACTCGTTTTGAGTGGTTATCCAATTATATTGTTACTTGAATTATATTACCCGCTTGTATAGTTACCCGTTTTCACAATTAGGAACATTGGGTTACCCTCACCTATATAAAAGAGACTCAATGTTCCAGAGAAAGGGATTCAACTTTTCCAATTTTCCAATTTTCAGACTTCGAAATTCCGACTCCCAATTTGAGAGAGATTTCCAGACGAGACATTGTAACTTTGAGTACTTGTAATTCTCCATAAAATAGTGAAAAACAGTGAACGTAAGCTCATCTTTTTTGGAGCTGAACCACTATAAAATCCTCTCTCTTTATTTGCTTTGATTAATAACCCAACATACACAAGCCACATCTCTTAATTTTTTTTAAATTTATTGTTGATAAAACCTCCATCAACAAAGGCTTGAGTGCAAGCCTATCTCAGCCCTCGTGGAACCCAATGCCAAGCTATATGCACATGAAATTAAGGACTACGAAGACAAAATAATGTATTTGGTAGGAAATCTAATCTACCTGATGTTATCTCAAGCTAATATTTTGTATATAGTCGGAGTTATGAGTCACAAAATCCTAAAAAGTCTTATTTAGAAGTAGTTTTGCAGGTTTCGAGATACATCAAAAGTACAATTGACTATAGTTTTTTGTATTTGACATGTGATGAATGCAAGTCAGTAGGTTTCGAGATACATCAAAAGTACAATTGACTATAGTTTTTTGTATTTGACATGTGATGAATGCAAGTCAGTAGCTATTATGACGTAGATTATTTAGGAGATCTTGACATTCATCGATTGATGACTAGTTTTGGTGCAATTTTCTAATGTAGCAAAAGACAATCAATAGTATAATTGTTAACCACAAAAGCAGAGTATAGAATAGCGGTTATGGCAGCTCAACAAAGAACTTGGTTAACACAATTGATAAAAAATTTACGCCAGCATGTTGACTATGCAATATTACTATATTGCGATACTCAATCAATAGTCTGCTTAGCAGAAAATCTAGTATTTCATGCGAGGATTAAATATGTCGAAGTTCATTATCATTTCATCAGAGAAAAATTTTGAAAACAAGAGATAAAGATACGACAGATCAAGATATATAATCGCGTGAGTAATTTGATCACCAAAGCACTCAATAGTGTAAAGTTTGCAAAACTTATAATACAACTCAAGATGTGCAATAGAGAAATAGTGGAAGATGGTATTGAGTGAGAGATTTGAAAGTCAACACCACATTTGGCCAGGCCCGAAATCCCAAAGATTTAGAATATAAGCTAAATGTAAAATAAATAGGAAAAAGGGAGAATAATCTGTCACACCAGTTGTAACATGTAATATATAAGGTTACAAACGTTTATAATAAATTTTTTCGATAAATAATGTTACCAAAATATTATGCTCCAACTTTGAGTAGAATTTCTGTAGCACTTCAAAACAAAGGATTGTTAACCGTCGAGAGCTGTGTTCCACACAGAGTCCTTAAAACTGATTCGCTCCCTCCACCAGAATGCTTGAGGATTTTGCAAGCGTCAGTCTCCCAGGATACAACGACGAAGAGCAGCAGGTGAAGCACTAATACCTCCACTCTACGAACTAGATAGGTTTGAACTCAAAATTTCTAGACACCCGAAAAGCTCTAGCTAGAAAAAACTGAGAAACTCAAGAACACTTGAGAGAGAATGGCAAAGAGAAGAAGGCTTCTGTTTCTTTGTTTTGGTGTGTGGAATAAGGAGGGGAAGCTTTTATAGTCTCCAAGGTGGGACTTGGTAGCAAAACTAGAAAGATTTTTCATTAATCTCAAAATGTTTTTCCAGTCATTAAACGTTTTCCAGAAACCAGAAAGGCTTCTGTTACTAACGTTTTTTTTTTTTCATTAAACTGTGTAACATCCAAAATGTTCAGTTCATTCTAGTTCATAATGGAAAAAAAAATATTAGGCCACAACAAAAGGTTGGGCTTACTATGGCCAAGTTTCGGCCCGGCATTCGTGTCCGCAGGTGCGGGCACACACGAGCCCATACAAATTCAGGCCCAACCCAGAAGATTTGCACCCCCCCTGGGCGCGCTTGAGAGAGCATCTGTGGTTGTTATTCTTACCACCATCACAAAACAAGGTTCTATATAAACCACTTGCACCATGCATTTCCCATCAATGTGGGACTATAATATTTTCTTTTCATTTTCCATTTCAATGGTGCACTTTTGAGCAACAATTTCTCATTCATCCGTGCACCATTTTGAGCGTGTGAATATACGAAATCGATGTCCTCGCAGAGGAGAACAAGAATTCACTAAGATCTTTCATCAACAAGATGTGGATCCCACTCAATTTTTAGCTTCAAAATGGTCCATGAAAATGGGTTTTATAATAAATTTAATCTTTAAAATCCACTTGGGCTTCCAAGCCCAAGCCAAGCCCAAATTGTTTCCTTAACCCATTTTTCCAACAATCCCCCACATGAATGGAAATTGTAAAAAGAGAGACTACAAACTCTAGACAAGGTAATAGAGTTCAACGAATGAAACCTGCATAGGATAGGTAGGTGTTACCCTTTGAACTTTCCATCGTGAGAGTATATTTACTTTACTGGCTGATCAGTAGACACGATGTCTTTGAACTATTCTGTTGTTCATGTAAACAATAATATACTTCACACAGGAATCTTTCTTAACAAATCCAGTTCTTACGGTTATGTTCATTTTGGCCTTGAACATCTCTGC
>JXTB01000974.1:15489-38343 GCA_002914805.1 Parasponia andersonii | reverse complement strand
TTTACCTAGGTCAAATAATAAAATATTACTGTGATCTAATTAGCCAAAAAAAAATCAAAAACCTATTACAACGATAATATTTTTTCGTCACAATTAGGAGCTCTATTGCCACGATATTTTACTTCAGTAATAGATGTTATCGTAATAAATAACCTTTATTGTAGCCTATTAGGACGACAAATATCATCCTATTAGACTATATTTCTTATAGTGCTCGTACAATTTTGTTTTTATATATAAACACCAATTACAAGATAATATCCAAAATTATAAAGAAAATAAATGTTCCTATTTACTGAAAAACATGAAATATCACTCTCATGTGTTGTAGGCACTTAAATCAAACTATATATATATATATATATGGTATCGTATGAAAAAAGAAAATTTTTTAAGATACTTAAGTGGCTTTGTTATGCCTCTCACCTGAGGACACGTGTCACATGTCCATAAAGCAAAATCCCATAGGTATACATCTAATTTTTCTAATTTTATTATAACTGGTTGTAGTTGCTTTTTGAATATATTTGTAAATATTTATCTTAGAAAATTTATTGGAGTTCAATGAGCAAAAAAACCTGAACCGGAAAGACTAAGGTGTGATATTTTATTTTTAATTGACCGTGAAAAAAAATAGCTTTTCTACACGTTTCAATTTAATAAATGTCTTATTTTCATTTTTACATGAATATAACCATTTCCATGAATTTAATACTGAAATTTATATCAGAGATTCAGTATCAGATATTATTACTGTACATTAGTCCTATACTGAATATATTATATATAAAAGCAAAAAAAAATTCAAATTTTTGATAAATAAATATTTAAATTAACAAAAATTGTGACCTATTCAAAAAAGTACCAGATCAACAACCTAATCAAAAAAGTATTATGATAACCAAATTAGAAAGGAGAAGAGAAAAATTATGACCTTCCTGAGAAAAAAGCTCGGTAGAGGAAGTTGGAGGGGTGGAGATGGGTAGAGTCAAGTAGGGTGGAGGGGTGGATGGAGATGTTAGAGAGAGAGAGAGAGGGAGATGGAAATTAAAAAAGAGAAAAAGAAAGAATGGGGATGAAGAAGAGGTTCTAGTCCTATTCTTATTAAGCTTTATGATGTAACATTTGTTGTTGCAATATACTTTTATTTTTTGGAAAGTTATTTTACACTAATTTTATCATTTATTTTTACTTTTTTAAAAATATTTAAATACTATTGTGACGACAAATGTTCTCGCAATAGATTCACGTATTTTTTTCGGAATAATTTGTATGTGAGGATAGCATGGGAAATGGACTTTTAATTTTTTTCACCTGTTGCAGCAATAGGTCCAGATATTTTTATTTTATGAAATTTTCTCATGACCACAGTGCGAGATATAGACTTTTCTATTTTCACCTATTGCTGTGACCTTTTACCTAGGTCAAATAGTAAAATATTACTGTGATCTAATTAGCTAAAAAAAAATCAAAAACCTATTATGACGATAATATTTTTTCGTCACAATTAGTAGCTCTATTGCCACGACATTTTGCTTCAGTAATAGATGTCATAGTAATAAATAACCTTTGTTGTAGCCTATTAGGACTATATTTCTTATGGTACTCTTACAATTTTTTTTTTTTATATATAAACACCAATTACTAGATAATATCCAAAATTGTAAAGAAAATAAATGTTCCTATTTACTGAAAAACATGAAATATCACTCTCATGTGTTGTAGGCAGTTAAGTCAAACTCTATATATATATATATATGGTATCGTATGAAAAAAGAAAATCTTTTAAGATACTTAAGTGGCTTTGTCATGCCTCTCACCTGAGGACATGTGTCGCATGTCCATAAAGCAAAATCCTATAGGTATATAAGATATCTATCTACAATCTTCGATAATAAAAACTGATTAAATTCTAATGAGTAACCATAAATTATGTGAAATTCAACAATACTTATTAGTCTCTAATATTCAAAATCAACTCTATAAGGTACAAATTATACTCTAATAATTCACAATAATTAACTTCTAAAATTATTAAATTTACTCAACAAAGATGAATGACGTTCTCTCTTCCAATCAAGAACTTCCATGCATTCCAATCACTATTAAATAAGTTATCTTTCTGTCAACTTCGTAATTAAAGATCCTTAAAACCTGGGAAAAAAATAAAAGGGTGAGTTTCATAGGCTAGTAAGTAACCAGTAACCTTAAGCTGGGTCAAGCATATATCCTTTGAAAATGTTCAATAAAATATTTTAGAACAAAATCAATTTCATAATGTAATAATTTTTCAAGATAATCAAATAAGATTATTTGAAAATTCATTTTAACAAAAATTAGAAGTAATCTTTCAAAATTTGTAGTTTTATTCTTATTCGATAATTAGAAATATTTTTAAATCACTTCTTAATAGCTTTTGGTGATTATAGCTACGCTTAAATCTTATAGATAGGTCTATATTTACTATACTTAGCCATTGTAGTTAGGTCCACATTTAGTTTATTCGACCCTTATAGCTAGGTTTATATTTACTACATTTAATCCTAAAACTAGGTCCACATTCAGTACATATTATCCACGAATAGCCCCTGTAGAATGAGTTCATATTATATAGCCACTGAAGAGAGTTTCAAAATATATTCATATACTATAATAATTCTTAAATATTTCACTTTTCTAATTACATCATTATAATAATTTCTAAATATTTTTTATGTAATAATGTTCAATAACAAGGTCATATAATTGATCCATATTTTTGTATATAATAATTATCAGATAGGACCAAAATACTCTTTAGACAAGGCGATTGTTACAGTAAAATAATTTTCTTTTAATAAATGAACTTATTTGTAAAATTATATTTTCACTTAAAATCATATTTTTTAATAAAATACTTTAAAGACACAAGTTTAATAGAAACAATAAGATATTTAGTTTTTCTACAAAAAGTTACTAGAGATGATCAAAGATTACTTACCTTGTTCACTTTGCCTATTTAACCAAAATAATCAATATAATTATTCAAACACCTATTATCATATAAATCATATATAAGTATCAAATGATTGAAACTATACTCTAATTACACTAAGAATAATGATTAGTTGCTGCACATAAACCATTTATGGTCAACTCTACTTCTCTCGAGTAATCTCAATTTTCTAAAATTCACAATAATTCTGACGTGTCTCTAAAAATCACATAACTTTGAAGACAAATTCAACAAATAATGAGAGTCTTAATAGTGTCAAGAATGCAATTAGGAGCTCCATAAATGAGCTTTATGAACCCCAAAGAGTAGCTGCCACATTTTACTACAAGTGTCGAAAGTCAGATTTTTCTAGATTTATTAATCTATTTTTGATAAATTATATGCTGTTAGAAAGTTAATTCAATATAGTTTTCTACCATACTAAATATGACCCAGTCAAACTATAAAATTCTCTATATTAAATACAGTCGTAATTACTATTATGTTTTCTACCTACGTGAAACATTCAAAAATCTGTAACTTTTTATTTATGAAACTAAATCACTCAAAATTTGTCTTGCTTGAATCTTAATATCAATAAGCTTCATCCTCATATTTCATAAATAATTAGTGAGCAATTCAAAACTCTAAGCCTAGATATTGAGTCTCAATCTTCAAGTCAAACTAAAATATAAAACTTAATTAGTTAAGAGTTTATTATCTTAGGCATGAGTATCAATAACCTATGATAATGGTCGCTTTATCTTCTTCTTCTTAAATATTCATAGTCTTCTATCTCTTTCTTTTTTTTTTTTTTCTACAGAGCTTACGTATAAACAGAGTAGAGTATTAGTCTTAAGATTTTCTAAAGGATATATTATTCAATGACTAAAATATTAAATAAAATTAACTAAAAACATTTTATTCTTTTCTATTATCTTTATATTATTTATAAAATACAATTAATTCTTTCCCCCCTGAGTTAGGGACAAGGTGAATTATCAGAACCAATACATTTGATCAAATACGAAGTAACATTGTTTCATGTCACGAATCATATCCACCTTCCTAGCAAGTCCGTAATTTCAGCTTTATTAGAAAAATTCGAGTGAATCAATAAACAAGCTGACAAAATCATCACTAGCTAGCTGAAGTAGTGTATACTTCAATGACGAAGTTGATCTCTCTAGCTTATTAGTAGTTATAATCAGTACATATGTACTGACAATGACAATTTTTTTTATGTAGCTCGGAGCAGAAAATTACTGGACATTTTGAAATACCTTATATATTTACATATTAGGACTTCTACATTAGAAAAGTCGAAGAAGATTATAGCTACCTAAGTATCTATCTATGTACATGACAAAACTAGTACATTTTGTGCAAGAAAGATTTTTGTCATGAGCTTTTATTAGAGATTTTGAGTAGACAAGTCTTGGTATATATGTGGTAGAACATTTTCTATGAATTTTAAGAGATTGACGTATTAACAATGGCAAAGACTTAGCATTGACGATGTCACCATCTTCTTTGGCTAACAAATTAATTAAGGGCATACTTTAGGACATATCTTTATTGTCATTCTCAATCTTCACTTTGGCTGGAAAATTTATTTATACACATAGTTAAAAAGCAGCAAAACTATTCTAATTAACAATGATTATTCACGAGTATAAAAAGGAATATTGTTATAATTTCTATTTTATTGCTAAATTTGTACAATTCATCGCGAATGTGATTGATCGAGACCTATTTGTGGCATGGAGATTGCCTATTATGTGGGGGCCCACAATAAAAATAATGCCAGATCATGCCATATGGAAATGTGCTGGGGCAGTCCCAAACTTTTTCATTGGTAAAAATCAAAAGGTTCTTATAGTTTATAGGAAAATGACCGAGTTTCTGGTCTAATTTAAATAAGTGTCTATTTTTCAAATACTATGACTAAATGTTCGCTACATATAAATTATTATCAACTATAAAATATTATATATTAAGTTAATATATTAACTGAAATTAGTATATAAATATATTTATCAAGTATAATAACATATATACTTAAACACTTAGTTATAAAATTTAAAAATTGGATATCTACCGAATCGAATTTAAAATATTGGTCATCTATCTAAATTTTTTAAATCGAGTCTCTCTCTCTCAAAATAAAAAGAACAACATGTACTATCAGTCTAATATCAAGAAAGAGAACATTATTATCAATATTCAAAAGTCTAATATCAAGAAAGAGAACATTATTATCAATATTCAAAAGAATAAGAAAGAGAACATTATTATTAATATTCAAAAGACTAATGATTCATATACGGATTAAAAGGTTCTTTGTGAACCTTATACGTATTTGATCGTGGTTTCTTAGAGCAAAAATGATATTGGCCATATTACATTACAAGATGTAGCAAAACTCTGGGTTGTATGGACTATAAGAAACTTCATAGTACTGACACGAAAGAGGATATGTAACATAACTGGCTTCTAACTTCACCTTATCTTTCTTATCTTCTTTCACTTCTCCCACACTTTCTAAGGTGATGAAACTAAATTTCTTCCTTAGCAAACGGGTCAAGTAAACCGGATCAACTCCATTGCCAATCATCTCCACCTTATCTCCATCTATCTTCACTGAGATAATACCTGATAAAACTATGACATAATTAGATTATCTTAATTATATGAATACAAAACTAACTAATAATAATAATCATCATCATTTCCCTTCATTTGGTTCTTTATTTAATGATACATATATTTCATGCTCGTATTATGATAATATTTCAGAGATTGAATTCATCGAAATATTGTACCTCTGGCAACGGCTGCAGTCTTCATGGCTTTGGTTCTACACTTGTCACAGTTCATAGTATTCACCTTCACAACTATCTTAGTTTTCTGAACAACATGTACAGTATTATCTAGTTATTTACTTGGATGACTATTAAATAACTACTAGCTTCTATATAGTACTATGCATGAGATAATTACAAAGAAAGAGATAATAATCATAATTATACCTTCATTTTGATGAGTTAGAACGGATGGGATGAACTTCTGTATTGCCACTTTCAATAGAGAACTTTTCTTTTTGCATAAGTTTTGTTGGTGCAATAGAATCTTGCGTCTCTTTATATTAATTTGCTTGTATGATACGTCTTAATCCAACTTGACATATAAAGACATTATAAACATCACTATAGGTTCCAACAATTTTTTAAAAGTGGTTGACTATAAAATGCGCTCTACAAAATATATTTTAAATTAATTAGTCAATTTAAATAGGAATAATAACAGTTTTTTATATTTTACATTTTAATTGTTTGTTCAATTTTTACTTTATGTTGTGCGGTTTAAAATCTATATGTTAGTCAATGCCAAAAAAGGAAAAGTTGACTAAGTGGACGTGTTAGGTCGCAAGAGTAAGATTAAGTGCGATCTTTTTCGAATAATATTAAGTGCGGCCTCTTCCGAATGAGTTGAGTGCGATCAGAATGAAAAAGAAACTAGAATCAAGCTTCATCAAGTGAATAATCTACAAAGAAAGAGAAACAAAAGTTTCTATTTCGAAGGTCGACCAAATGTTTCTTTTAAGTTATTATCCAGTTATATTGTTACTCAAATTATATTTTCTGATTATGCACTTGCCCATTCTCACAATTGAAAAATATTTAGCTACCCTCACCTATATAAGGGGAGTTCAATGTTGTTGTGAGGGATCTTTCTTTTTGGGCTAGAGAGAGAACTTTCGGACTTTTTACTTTTACTTCCTGAACATACTTTGTACTCTCGACTCTCATTCTAAAGCTTAACAAAACTCTTGTAATTCTCCAGAAAATAGTGAATAACAATGAACGTAGGCTCATATTTTTTGGGGCCGAACCACTATAAAATTCTTGTGTCTTTATTTGGTTTAATTTATCAACTATTTTCACACCCAGACTACATCTTGCAAGTCACCGATCAACTTCAAGTGGTTTCACATTAAAATTCGTCTCAGTAAGTTTTTACCATTTTTACCAACTATGTAAAAAGTGATATTCATGTAATTATTTTGATTAAATGATTTATTTACCCGAGGTAAATACCTGAGGTAACAGAGGGTAAAAAATTATGAATAATTATAGTTAGTAAAATTAAAAAGGGTAATGGTAATTGCGGTAAATAGTAGTTAAAAAAAGACATTTTTCTAATTATTTTCAAAAGGTGGTATTTTTGTAATTCTCAGATTTTTGGGCTTAGTTAATGTTACGGATCTCGAAACTGAGTTCTGATTTTGAATTTGGACTCAATGAGGTCAAGACATAAATTTTGATATAAAATATCATTATATTTCGTTGTGGAACGAAAATTGAAATGTCATGACACAAATTGCACTGTTTTGCGTGCTATGGGCCGGTCCGGCACTGGGACCCGATTTTGACAAAGTATATATTTGACCTAGCATTTTTGGGTGCTCTGAATTCAGTGATGACCTCCATTTCTATATTTGAAGTTTTGGTGGAAAAGTCACTTTTTCAAGTGGACTAACTAGGAACCAGAAATTGTCGTTTAAGCATATGAGTGACTAACTGAGGACTTTTTGAGCGTTATTGACTTGGTATTACTACCATATCAAGATAAGGGTTCGATTACCTAATTTTTATATTTGTTTTGGATTTTATTTGTATTAAAATTTATTTATGAAAGATCGTGATTTTACGATAGTTAAAGAAAGTATTACTAATTGTTGAGTTATACTGGGATTGGATTGCGTAAATTATTTTATACATTTTTACATATTAGTTTTAGGGTAAAACAGTGGTGTGCTACCCATGTTATAGTAAATCCCAAAATAATGCCAAGTTGGATTTTTAAAGCATGATTTGATTATTAGATGCATGGTAGCCGTGAACTATGACATGTTGTACATACCATATGATCACACACTTGAGTTCTATTATAGTACCGACGGTATTTTTAGGCCACTGGCGAGTTGCTGCAGTACTAAGTGAGAGACCTAGGCCTCTGCATCGGTTTTTATCTGATACGCCTACGGGTAGTGTCAGGATGCTGGGTACCCCTGCTATAAAGGTATTACAGGGCCGTGATGGGAGGATGAGAGCTCTCTTATATTCTTGTTGATGTATGATATGTACAATGATGTGGTTTTGATTTTGGTTTTGAATATGTGACTATTCTAGATACCAATAGATTTATAAATTTGACTTATACATGGATTTAAAGGAACTAACCATGCAGATTTGAGAAATTGCATAAATCAAAAAGGAAATTAAATTCCTACTGAGCCTTTGAATGCTCATCCCTTAGATTTCCCCTTTTAGGCAGTGCTCAGTGTGACTTTGGAAACTCAGGAGCAGGGGATTGAGGAGTTGGTTACTATAGAGGAAATTGGTAACTATGTAAATAATATTGGTATCAGAGCAGATGTTTATCTGCCTTGGATGTGATACCGTTAGACTAGATTATAATTAAAAATTAAAAATAAAATAATTTTTTTTTTTAAATTCAGCATTATTGTCTCACTGACACTTTGGCATGTGTATACAGACCAGTAAAATGCCTCCGAGAAGAAGAGTACCGAGGTAAGAGCCAAGAAATGATACTCCTCCTCCACAACGAGAAATTTTAGAACCATTAGCGGATTTGTATGATGCTATACGGGAAATACCAGGATTAAGGGCTCAACGAGATCCCAAGGCTCGTCATGCCAGCTTTTTCAAGGATTTCGTCAAGTTAAGTCCGCCAACTTTCGATGGTAAACCAGACCTTACTACAGCTGAAAGATGGTTCAAGGAAATTAAAAAGATCTTTACGACTATTGGAACACCTGTTGAGTTCCGAGTAGTTTTTGCTATTCATAAGCTATCTGATGGTGTTGTTAACTAGTGGGAAATTGTCAAGTTGTCATGACAGGCGACCGGTATGAGTTGGGATGTCTTTGAAGGGTTGTTCAGAGACCAGTATGCCAATGCTAGTCATAGATCTGATATGATTAGAGAGTATGAACGACTGATTTGACTATGAATGAGTATTATATCCGGTTCATGGAGTTGGCACAGTATGCCTATGCACCGGGAACTGACCCTACTCTTCAGATTTTTAAATTTATGGAAGCTCTCAGGCCAGCTATTTTAGAGAAGATTGTGACTCAGCATTTTGATAATCTGGTTGATCTTGTTGCTGCGGCACAGAAAGCAGAAGCCTTTCTTGATGACAAATCGACTTTGAGGGAACAGTCGAGGAGTAGAGGTAATGATAGAAAGGCTAACAGGAGAAGCCAAGGGCAGTTACAATTACAGAGTTCTCAGAGTCATGGTTTTTTTGGAAGAGGACGATTTGGACCATATGGGTGTTTTCACTATGGCCAGCAGGGCCATCAAAAGAAGTCTTGTCCTTTCTGTCAGCAGAAGCCAACTTCGTCTCAAAGTGGGCCACAAGGGAGCCAGAGTGCGTATGTACCATTCTAGGGAAACCAGATGAGGCCAGCCCAGAACCAAACACAAGTGTTTAACTCTTCCAATTTCCAGCAGTCTTTTGGTTCCCAGTACCAGCGTCAGTATAGGCCACATGGTTCAGGCTTTACCTCAAATTTCTAGACTCCGCAAGCTTCTGGTAATCAGGGTGGACGCGGATATACTAGCATGGGTCCAGGAGCTAGTAGCAATCAACCTGGCCAAGGAAGAGATAACAAAGGGAAAGAGAAAGTTTCTGGTCAAGTATTTGCTATCACTGGATTGGAATATGGTCAAGATCAAACCGACAAGGGTGTTATAGATGGTATGATTCTCATCTCTTACTCCTTGGCTCATATTTTATTTGATACTGGTGCTACTCATTTTTTTATATTCTTAATGTTTGCTCAGTTGTTGGGATTAAAATGTTCTGTGTTGGAGCCTGTTTTGACATTGGGCACACCAATGGGTGGAGCAGCTGATGTCTCCACTGTGTGTCGAGATTGTGTGATTATGATTAATGGTAAAGATTTATAAGCTGATTTGATTGTGTTTCCTTTGAAATAATTTGATGTCATTCTCGGTATGGATTGGTTATCCAAATATCAAGCCACTGTTAATTGTTTCAAAAAGAGGGTTACTCTTTTGCTTGAGGATGGATATCCTGTTGTTTATCAAGCTTGTCTGAATCCCTTGAAACCAAGTCCGATTTTAAAAGCATGCATGGGTAGAAGGAAGAAACTCGAGTGCTACAGGAATTTATTTTCCATTAATGGTGATGTGGGAACTGATTATCAACATCCCTGGATATCAGTGGTTAGCAAATTTCAAGATGTTTTTCTGAAGGATTTGCCAGAGCTACCACCTGATAGAGAGATCGATTTCTATAATGATTTGATTCCCGAAGCACAACCAGTTTCTATCCCAGCCTATCACATGGCTCCAGCTGAATTGACTGAGTTGAGAAGTCAGCTGGATGATCTTTTGTCAAAGGGATTCATCAGGAATAGTACTTGTCCATGGGGTGCTCCTGTGTTGTTTGCCAAGAAAGCTGATGGTACGCTCAGACTCTGTGTTGACTATAGACGACTGAATCAGCATACTATAAAGAACAAGTATCCTCTGTCAAGGATTGATGAGTTGTTCGATCAATTGGGTGGATTTAAATTCTTTTCTAATATTGAACTTAGATCAGGTTATCACCAGTTGAAGATTCGGGAAGAAGACATACCAAAAACTGCATTCAGGACTCGTTATGGTCATTTTGAGTTCTTGGTTATGCCATTTGGTCTGACTAATTCTACTACAGCATTTATGGATCTCATGAACAGGATTTTCAGACCTTATCTAGATCAGTTTGTGATTATCTTTATTGACGATATCTTGATATACTCAAAGACTCGAGAGGAGCATGCTAAACATTTGAGGTTTGTATTTCAAATTTTGAGAGATCATCAATTATATGCTAAGAGATCCAAGTGTAACTTTTAGATGACAGAAGTGAAATTCTTGAGGCACGTGATTTCTCAATAGGGTATTTCACTTGATCTTACTAAAATAGAATCTGTACTTAAGTGGGAAAGATCGAAGAATGTAACTGAGATTAGAAGTTTCCTCAGTTTAGCGGGCTACTATTGTCGTTTTGTGGAGAATTTCTCGAGAATTGCCTTGCCTTTGACAAATTAACAAGAAAAGATGCCAAGTTTATATGGAATAATGATTGTGAAGAGGCTTTCATGGAACTGAAGAAGAGATTGACTACTGCACTTGGTCTTACTATTCCTAACAGTAATGAACCTTATGTTGTATACACTAATGCTTCCAGTTCTGGATTGGGATGTGTCTTGATGCAGAATAGCAGGGTAGTGGCTTATGCTTCTCGTCAGTTAAAGCCACACGAGAAGAATTATCCTACTCATGACCTAGAATTTGCAGCAGTGATTTTTGCCCTTAAGATTTGGAGATGTTATTTGTATGGTGTGAAGTTTGATGTATTCTCTGATCATAAGAGTCTGAAGTATCTGTTTACTCAACGGGACTTGAACTTGAGACAAAGAAGATGGGTTGAGTATATGGAAAACTATGACTTCGAACTATAATACCATCCTGGCAAGGCTAATGTTGTAGCTGATGCCTTGAGTAGAAAACCTCATGGTACGTTAACTGCATTTATTTTTCAAGATTGGAAGAACATAGTGGCAATTTGTGATTACGATTTACAGTATTTTAAGATTGACAAAGTTACTTATCTCAGTAATGTTGTTGCCACACCTGCACTTCTCCAGACTGCAGAAAAATCAGTGGCAAGATCAAGAGTCGAGAGCGATTTGGAATCAACTCAAAAATGGTGAACATCTGGAAGGTTGGAGTGCAAATAGAGAAGGATTTATACTTTTCAGAAGAAAGCTAGTGGGAGCTAACAATCCTGACCTTAGGGAGGCTATTCTCACTTAGGCTCATAAGTCTAAATTTGCAATACATCCTAGTAGCACAAAAATGTACCATGATCTAAAAAGATAGTATTGGTGGAAAGGTATGAGGCATGATGTAGCAACATTTGTAGCTAAGTGCATGACTTGTCAATAAGTCAAGGCTGAACACCAGAGGCCTGTAGGACTACTACAACCTTTACCCATATCGGAGTGGAAATAGGATAAGATAACAATGGACTTTGTAATGGGCTTGCCAATGACTGGGAGAAAGAATGATGCAGTTTGGGTGATAGTTAATCAGATGACAAAGGCTTCTCATTTCATACCAATCAGGTCTGAGTTTTCGCTCAACAAGCTAAGTCGTCTCTACATTGATAATGTTATTCATTGCATGGGGTGCCATAAAGCATAGTTTCTGACAAAGATCCAAGATTTACATCAAAGTTCTGGAGAGCTTTACAGAGAGCTTTGGGAACAGAATTAAATCTCAGTACAGCTCATCATTCTTAAACAGATAGTCAATCTGAAAGGACTATTCCGACTCTAGAGGACATGCTTCGCTCTTGTATATTGGATTTTGGTGGAAACTGGGATGATCACCTATCATTGGTCGAATTTGCTTATAATAACAACTACCAAGCCAGTCTTGGCATAGCTCTATATGAAGTATTATATGGGAGACCATGTAGATAACCCTTGTGTTGGGCCGATATAGGGGAGCTTGTTACTCTTGGGCCAGAATTGGTACACAAGACTACTAAGAAAATTACCAAGATTCGAGAAAGACTCAAGGTTATGCAGAGTCGTCAAAAAAGCTATACAGATCCAAAGAGACACGAAGTAGAGTTCGAAGTTGGTGATCATATACTCTTGAAAGTTACGCCAAGGTGAGGGATCACTAGATTTGGACTAAAAGGCAAATTGGTTCCAAGGTATATTGGACCATTCGAGATTATTGCTAGAATTGGGCCAGTAGCATATCGCTTAGATTTGCCTCTGCAATTGGGCTGAGTGCACAATGTTTTTCATGTCTCGATGCTCAGAAAGTATGTGCCTGACCCATCGCATATCATTCAATATGTGGAAGTGACATTACAAGAAGATGTAACATATGAGGCACAACCAATTCGAATATTAGGAAGAGAACTCAAAGTGCTTCGAAACAGAGAAATACCGCTTGTCAAGGTTCTCTGGCAACTTCACAAGGAAGATGAAGCCACTTGGGAGCTTGAAACAGAGATGTATGAGAAGTATCCTTATTTATTTGATTTTCAGCTAGAAGTTGTACTTTGATCCTTGTGTTGTATTTGAATTTGGGAACGAAATTCCTTTAAGGAGGGGAGGAAGTAATATCTGTGAAGTCACAAGATCAAATTGGACATTTTAAGAGTAATGGCAAAGTTGTAAATATTGAATTTTTGATTAAAATAATAAAAAATCTAGAATATTATAATATTTTACAACAGTGCCCAGTTTTTTCTTAAAAACCCCTCAAAAGTTCAAATTTTCAGCAAATAGAGGCTTGAGGGAGAGAGAAAGAGAGAGAAAATGCCGGATTTGCCGCCACCTACAGCCGTTGTACTGCCACCCGTCTCAGCCAACGCACTAGCCTGCATCGAATGGTTTTCGAAGACGAATCCAACACCACCAGTCCCGCCTCGTTTCGACATCGACGAAGTCGTAACGGCCCCGCAAAGATTCCGCCTTCGGCGAGGTTTTCTTTTCACCGGAGCGCCGTCCTACCTCCGTTTTTGACACCTTTGACAAGTGAAGCTCCATATTGCCATCGCCGATCAACTCCAAGTAGTTTCACGTTAAAATTTATCTCTGGTAAGTTTTTACCTTTTTTACTAACTATGTAAAAAGTGATATTCACGTAATTATTTTGATTAAATGATTTATTTACCCGAGGTAAATACTTGGGGTGAAAGAGGGTTCAAAATTATGAATAATTGCACTTGGTAAAAGTAAAAAGGGTAACGGTAAATGCGGTAAATAGTAGTTAGAAAAAAATGATATTTTTCTAATTATTTTCAAAAGGTGGTATTCATGTAATTTTTGGATTTTTGGGCTTAATTAATGTTAGGCACCTCGAAACTGAGTTCTGATTTCAAATTTGGACTCAGTGAGGTCAAGACATAAATTTTGATATAAAATATCATTATATTTTATTCTGATTTCGAATTTGGACTCAGTGAGGTCAAGGCACAAATTGCACTATTTTGTGTGCCATGGGCCGGTCTGGTACCGGGACCCGATTTTGACAAAGTATATATCTGACTTAGTATTTTTGGGTGCTCTGAATTCAGTGGTGACCTCTATTTCTATATTTGAAGCTTTGGTGGAAAAATCACTTTTTCAAGTGGACTTACTAGAAACTAGAAATTGTCGTTTACGCATCTGAGTGCCTAGCCGAGGATTTTTTGAGCATCATTGATCTAGTATTACTACCATATCAAGGTAGAGGTTCGATTACATAATTTTTACTTTTTGTTTGGATTTTATTTGCATTAAAATTTATTTATGAAAAATCGTGATTTTACGATGGTTAAAGAAAGCATTATTGATTGTTGAGTTATACTGGGATTGGATTGCGTATATTATTTTATACATTTTTACATACTAGTTTTGGGGTAAAACAGTGGTGTGCTGCCTATGTTATAATAAATCCCAGACTAATGCCAAGTTGGATTTTTAAAGCATGATTTGATTATTGGATGCATGGTAGCCGTGAATTGTGACATGTTGTACATATCATAGGATCACACACTTGAGTTCCATTATAGCATCACGGTATTTTTAGGTCGCTGACGAGTTACTGTAGTGCTAGGTGAGAGACCTAGGCCCATGTGCAGGATTTTATCTGATACGCCTACGGGTAGTGTCAAGATGCTGGGTACCCTTGCTATAGAGGTATTACAGGGCCGTGATGGGAGGATGAATGCTCTGTTATATTCTTGTTGAAGTATGATATGTACAATAATGTGGTTTTGATTTTGGTTTTGAATATGTGACTATTCCGGATAGCAATAGATTTATAAATTTGATTTATACATAGATTTAAAGGAACTAACCATGCAAATTTGAGAAATTGCATCAATAAAAAAGGTAATTAAATTCTTACTGAGCATTTGAATGCTCATCCCTTATATTTCTCCTCTCAGGCAGTGCTCGGTGTGACTTTGGAGACTCAGGAGCAGAGGATTGAGGAGTTGGTTACTGTAGAGGAAATTGGTGACTATGTAAATAATGTTGTTATTTATCTTGGCATATATTAAATATTAATGGGCCCGTTTCATGGACTCTGTCTGTATAACTAGTGTGTTGGATTGTGAGACTACTGATAATAATACTTGGTTTGTTTTAAATAAATTTCATTTAATAATCTAAGTCTAATGGTGGTCACAAAACTGTGAGAATTTTTCTTTTAAATTATTTTTATGAATTTTTCTTAAATAATCTTTGAATTTCCACTTGTGAAATTCCCTTTCTGCCATAAGCCCCGGGTTTGGGATGTGACAGGCCACATCTTGCAATTTCCTAAATTCATTGTTGACAAAATCTCTGTCAACAATTGGCGCTAGAAAGAGGGCTATTCCAGCAAAAAAGTCTGTCAATCTCGCTTCTCTAACAATGGCGAACACCAGAAACACTACCATAAACACCAGAACTAGCCAAAACCAACCCCAAAGCACTGCTGCTGCATAGGTAGATCCTGCTCAGGATTAGCTTGCCAAGACCGCACCAGAAAATATTGTCTAGAGACAGGATTGCATGGAGGAAGCACTGGTGAACCTTCAGTAAATCACTAGTCAGATTAATGACTCTCTACGACGACTTGCTGAAGGACAGATGCTAACTCCACCACAGCACGAACGCCCTAGAGAATGTCCTGCTCAACTACCTCTGAGAGGCATTCAGATCCTAGAGACAGGGAACCGCGACCAGCATAAAGCCCAGGAGGAGCGTCATGGAGATCGCACCTCAAAAGGAAATGGCAAGGTCGTAGACTTGCCTCTGGAATCCGGTACTGAAAGTTCGAGTACAAATCATGATCGTGGACAATCGTCTCGGAGAGCAACCGTCAATCATGATTGTCTAAACAAAGAGCAAAAACGTCAATCGATGAGCATCTTTGAAAGGATTAGTAGGGAGTCTCGACAAAATCCTACTGACCTAAGACAACACCTAGAACTGCGACGTAGTCAGGAGCGATCCATATTGCATAACAAGAACCGAAGTCGATCTCGTCGCACTATTTCAATGGAAACCCTATAAAGGTCGAGCAGACCCTGCCTGACCAATCTACCTTATATCGCGATAACAACCAATGGCCACCCCTACCACCAGTAAAAGATAATATTCTCCCTCTAAATATCGATGTTAACAATTTGAGGATCGCATTAGATGTACTTGCTAGCTGGGACGATGAGCTCGCTAATAGGTATCGTCAATTGCTATTCAGCGAGGAGGTTCGAGCTGCTGCCTTACCTGCAAGATTCAAACTTCCCACCATAAACACTTTTGATGGGAAAACTGATCCGCAGGACCATATGGATCACTTCAACGACTTGATGGAACTTCATCATGTCGATGATCTTGCACGTTAAAGATATTTTGTTGTAACTCTCATAGGAGCAGCGAAGAAATGATTTCGAGGACTCAAGTCTGGCTTAATCTCATCCTGGCAACAACTCTAGACTGCATTCTTGAGGCAATTCCAAGCTGCGAAGAATTTCACCTTTCCACTGGTCAGTCAGTCAGCTATTCGGAAAGGTCCAGAGGAAACTCTATGATCTTACCTATATCGCTTTACCTCAGAATTGGTAAAGGTCAACAACCTACATGAAGGAGGAGTTTTAACTCTAATGATGGCTGGGGTGTGACCAGTGATTAAACTCTGGGAAGAGTTACTTGAGCGAGAATGTAGAACCCTTGAAGATTTCTATCGAAGAGTTTGTCGACATCTGAGCGTGGAATCTTTATGCGAGAATCTTCATAAGGCCATAAAGGAAGGAAGAAAGGATACTGCTAAAGATGTGACTACGAACAACAATAATAATAACAAAAAGTTGAATATAAGGAGTAATGAACAATCGACTGATAAGCAGCCCAAACAGAAAATGCAGGAGATTCCAAAAGCTCCCATAAGGTTTAACAACTGCACTGAACTAAACGCGCCCATAGATCATATCTATACGGTCACAAACCAGCAGGAGTGATATCATCAACCAGAACCGATAAAAAGAGACAGAGTGAGGCGCGACCCCAACAAGTTTTTCCGGTATCATAATGATATTGGACACGATACTAATAACTGCTTTTCCTTAAAAGACGAAGTCGAGAGGTTGATTAAAGAAGGACGGCTGCGGCAGTACACTAAACTGAACAATGAAAGGCGAGAAGAAAACTGACAACAACCTCTAGAAATTCAACGCGAGGTGCGAACTATTTTTAGAGGCCTGCACGTCGGTGGAGATTCGAAGAGGGCCCAAGATAGGTACACACGAGAGGCACGGTGGCAACCATTAACCAATGTCGTGCATCTTGATGAGCGACCACAAAAGCTTCAACGGGTACCGGATATAGATATTACCTTCACAAAGTAGGATGCCAGGGAGGTCCATTACCCGCACAATGATGCGTTGGTCATAAAGATCAACTGTGGATATTACCTTCACGGAGCAGAAGTGGTCGTCTCCTTGGATGGCTCAGGATGGCTTGCAGTTAATAGAGGCTGAGGAGGGGGCAAGCTTGTTGGAATGTCCTTGAAGGCGACCTTTCACTTTTTTGAATTGTCGACCTTCTCCTTCCCTTTCGTCAAAGGTGGTGTGCCGTCTAGTGTCTTGGACTTTGCCATCGATCCCAGAGTTGAAGCCGGTGCTCGCAGTCCGCTGCCAATTGCTATATCTGTACATATATGATTGGTTCGCATACGAGGTGTATGATGCGACAAAAAAAAAAAAAGAAAAGAAAAATAACTACCTTCTTATTGCTGAGAAATTGATGGCGATGCAGCTTCTGGAGATGATGGTTCTGAGGTTGTAGGAGTGGTAGGTGCTTTTTGTTTCCTGGGTTTGGAAGACAAGACACTCTTTCCCTTTTGTTTCCTCGGCTTCTTCTTCGAGCTCGAGGGTCTAGTCGAACGATTAGCGGAATCTGGGAAAGCGACTCCCCTTGGAAGTAGTCCGCAAGCGACTAAGTTCTTGGATGTCCTAAGCTTCTTCCAATCAAATTCTTCGATTGGAAGGTTGTTTAATTTATAAACCCTTACGAGCTACTCTCTAGAGAGTCCTGGTTATTCCCTATTATCTGCGATGACATACGAATGCGGTCCGAATAATATATTTATGTAGAGAAAACAATAAGCTAAAAATTACCTACCTGGATTCTGAAAAAAGCCGTTATCCACATAGTCAAAGTGAAAAAATGGACTTTTCCATTTTCTCATATGTTGCGGATCCCGTAGATAGATTTTATGGCTTGGTTCGACCACTTGCTCACATAGAAGAAGCCAAAATCTGACGAGTTTGATTTCACTTGAAAGAACCAAGCGAACTCTTCAGGAGTGGGGGCTTCTAAACCTAATTTATGGTATAGTATGTACAGACCTACCATATATCTATATGTGTTTGGAGTTAGTTGAAAAAGGATGACTCCATAGTAATCGATGATTTATTTTATGTATTGATGAAGTAGGAGTGGACATTACATTTGAGAACTACCTCAAAGAATGAGATAGTTCTGCGAGGAGGTGTGTATGGTCGATTGAACTCCATGGGAAGTTGAAGAGGGATGTCAATCTTGTAGTTGCATACGATTTTGCTGAGATTGTTCGTTGTATAGCTCGTCCTTATATTGGTACATTACCAATCTCCCTCCACATATTGATAACTCGTTGCGACCTGATATGCTGAGGCCATTGGTCCTGAGGGAGGTTGCCTATGTGAGGACTATTTTGCCTGACCCCAGTTATTTCTACTTCAGGTTTTGGCTCAAGATAGTCTTCGATATTTAAAGAGCTAGTTGTTACGCCCCGCTCATTTGGCTCTCAAAAATCCAAATGTTGTTGCTTATGGCTCTAGGATCCTCTATATATACTGCTCACCCAAGAAGATGGAGGAAGACCCTAGAACGTGGTGGACACTTCTAGAATGATCAAGCGAGGTCTTGGCCATACTAGAAGACTCCAGTTGGTGCTACTAAGTCCTAGAAGGTTCTAGACAAGGCCGGATAGTGCTAGATAGGTTGGACGGTCTTAGAACCTCCTAGAATAACTTGGAAGAGCCAAGATGATTGGTGAACCACTTAGAAGGATCTAGACCATATTTGTTCTAGAATTCTTTATGTAAATATCTCTGTAGATATCATAATTTTAGTTGAGAATAATCTAGACCCTTTGTAAGATCATGCCACGTGGCACGATCCTAACCCTTGATTGGTTTAGGCTTTGCCTATATAAAGGACCCTTTGGTTTTATTTTTACCGAAGTCCCATTTATGAGAGTTCTAAACATTCTAAGAGTAATACAAAGTTTTCATTCACTTAAACTCTCTCATCCTTACCACTTTGTCTCGAAAGCTTACTCTAAGTCCCTTTCTTGAGTGTTGGTAGGCTGACTTAGTGCGACGAACTGTACTAAGTGCGACACGATTGTCTAGTTTAAGGCTAGGGTCGTAACAACATGGTATCAGCGCTTTGGTTGCTCGTTATATCTTGGTGATTCGATTGTCTAAATAAAGACCATGGTTGCAACTCCCGACCCCATCAAAGTTGGTGCTTCCGAACGTGGGCGTGATGAAGGAAAGAAGGATGCTACTCGTGGCAAGTCGAGGGACGTGGTAACTAGCTTGGAGGCTAGAGTGTCTCGACTAGAGTCCAACTTGGGAACGTTGGGCGAGCGTGTAGACGATCTAGATGGCCGTTGCAATAGTTTGGAGACCGAGGATACAGTGATCCACAGCGGCATCAAAGAAGCGCTTGTGGGCTAGAGGCCGACTTAAGGCGTGAGAATGAGTCGCTTCATTTGGAGATTTGCCAAGGTACGAGATCTCTTCCAAAGAGAACTTACTAATGTTTTACTTAGAGTAGATGAGATGGGTGGTGATCTTATGTTGTGCAAGCGAGCAGTGGCCAAGGGGGTGACCACAACAACAACCATTGAGGAAAGGAAGGTTGAGGTACCTAAACCAAAGTCCTTCAATGGTACTTGTAATGCTAGGGAAGTTGAGAACTTCCTATGGGGACTCGAACAATACTTTGAGGTCTCTAGTGTGACGGATGATGCCGGTAAAATTCGTAATGCTGCCTTGTATCTAACTGATACCTCCATACTATGGTAGAGGCGGAGACATGGGGAGATGCAATGAGGGGTATGTACTATAGCCACCTTTGATGACTTCTAAAGAGAGCTAAAGAGGCAATTCTTTCCCGAGAATGCCGAAGAGGAGGCGAGAGGCCATCTTCGCCGCCTTAAACAATTTGGCAGTGTTAGAGACTACGTGAAAGAGTTTACCACATTCTAGCTCGAAGTCCCTGATACTTTAGATAAAGATGCCCTATTCTTGTTCATGGACAGTCTTCAGATTTGGGCCAAGTTAGAGCTCAAGCGTCGTGGCATCCAGGACTTGGCCAATGCTATTGTGGTAGCCGAGAGCCTTATTGATTACTCTACCAATAAGGACCCTTCTAAGTCCAAAGACAAGAAGGGTGGTGGAGCAAAGAGTGGGACAAAGCAAGTATTAGGAGGAAAATGGAACAAAGATAGTTCCTCCTACAGGCACAAAGACAAGGATAAAGAGAAGGAAGACCGTGACTTCTCCATGCCAAGAGTCAAGTGCTTTCTTTGCGATGGGCCACATTAGTCACGCGAGTGTCCTAAGAAGAAAGCTCTTAATACCTTAATTGCCTCCGAGCCAAGCCAAGAAGGAGGTGATAGAGAAGATGGTGGTGCACGTGTTGGTTCCTTGCAACTCCTTAATGCCTTGCGATCGGCCCCTGAGTCACAAGCTAAGGGCCTACTTTTTGTGGATGCAACAATCAATGACAAAGCTACTAAAGCCTTGGTTAACACGGGTGCATCACACAACTTCATCTCTATTGAGGAAGCTAGGCGGTTGGGCTTGATGGTGTCCAATGGAGGAGGCTCCCTCAAGGAAGTAAACTCAGTAACACACCCCATCCATGGGGTTGCTCATGATGTTAAGGCTAGCCTAGGTATATGGGCTGGCCAAGTTAACTTATCAGTAGTGTCAATGGATGATTTTGCGGTAGTGCTTGGTTTGGAATTCCTTGATGCAGTGCGGGCAATCCCTGTTCCTTTTGCCAACTCTATATGCATCATGAATCATGAAAAGTCTTGCGTGGTACCAATAGAGCAGTCCACAAAAGCGGGAAACAAAGTACTCTCTTCACTTCAATTCAAGAAGGGCTTGAGAAGAGAGGAGAAGAGTTACTTGGCCATCCTAAAGGAGCACGATGATGAAAAGCAAGAACCTCATGGTAACCTGCCCATGGAGGTGCAAATTGTGTTGGATGAATTCCAAGAAATGATGCTTGACGCCCTACCCAAGAAACTTCCACCTAGGAGGGAGGTGGATCATGAAATCGAGCTTGAGCCAAGCATAAGGCCAGCTGCGATAAGTTCCTATCGAATGGCCCTTCTGGAGTTAGCGGAACTCTGTAAACAACTAAAAGAGTTGCTTGATGCGGGTTTCATCAGGCCCTCCAAAGTTCCTTTTGGTGCCCCGGTGTTGTTCCAGAATAAGAAAGATGGCTCGCTAAGGATGTGCATTGATTATCGGGCTCTTAACAAGGTGACGGTGAAGAACAATTACCCCATTCCACTTATTGCCGACTTGTTCGATTAACTTGGAAATGCTAGATACTTCTCAAAGCTTGATCTATGCTCAGGGTACTATCAAGTGCGTATAGCAGAGGGGGATGAGCCCAAGACCACGTGCGTGACAAGGTATGGTGCTTATGAGTTCTTAGTCATGCCATTTGGTCTTACCAATGCACCCGCTACTTTCTGCACCCTAATGAATAAGTTATTCCATCCCTATCTCGATCAGTTTGTGGTAGTCTATCTTGACGATATAGTCATCTATAGCAAGACTATGGAAGAGCACTTAGAACATTTAAGGAAAGTGTTCGAGTTCTTGAGGGAAAACTAACTATTCATCAAGAAGGAGAAGTTCTTCTTCACCCAAGAGGAAGTGATGTTCCTAGGGCATAAGATAAAGGATGAAAAACTTATGATGGATGAAGCCAAGGTACAAGCTATCCAAGAGTGGTAACCTCCTACTAAGGTGCCAGAGTTAAGATCCTTCCTCATACTTGTGAACTATTATAGGCGGTTTATCAAGTTCTACTCAGCAAGAGTAGCACCACTTACTAACCTGCTGAAGAAGAACAAGTCTTGGGAATGGACACTTGAGTGTCAAGTTTCATTCAAAGACTTAAAGAAGGCGGTAAGCAAAGAGCCGATTCTCAGCTTACCCAATCACTTAAAGGCATATGAGCTACATACGAATGCCTCTGACTTTGCTATTGGCGGAGTACTATTACAAGAATGGCGTCTAATTGCTTATGAAAGCCGCAAGCTCAATGACATCGAGAGACGCTACACAGTGTAAGAAAAAGAGACGACTGCAGTCATCCATTTGAAACGTGAGTTAATTTTCCGAAATTAAATCGGTATCTTTTCAAAATTTGAAACGTCTTAATTTAAGATAATAGCTGGCGTCATCGCTATCATCGTGTTCGCTCAAGAAAATGGAAAAGTCTCCTCGAGTTTTGCTATTCTTCTGAGAAAAGATGACACGTGGTTCCGTGTATCAGGAAAAGGTGCGCGTGGTTATGAAAAGGTGTGATTTGAGGACTGGCGACTCTTCGATGATCTCAAGATTATGTCCTGACGTCGCCTTTTTTAAGCTCGCACTTATAAGCAAAAGAAGCTCCACTTTGTCCTAAAGAACTA
>JXTB01000973.1:9646-35622 GCA_002914805.1 Parasponia andersonii | reverse complement strand
TTATTATTTATACGGAGGGTTACAACGAGGGTCAGCTTTACAAATGTACAAAATTAAGGACCCTAATTACCTCCGGCCAGGGGAGCGCAGCCAGTCTCGGCGCTTGGACCAGCCCCGGTGGAGGGTGGCGTACCAGGGTCGGATTCATCACTGGATAAAATGACCGCACCAAACCCCTCATTAGTTGAGACCCCAAGACCAGGCTGACCGCCAGGGGCTTCCGAAGTTTGATCTGGCAGACTGAAAACGGGGATATGCTCTTTGGCAATAGAGGCGGATGTAGAGGGCCCGTCCTTTTCCGCAGTAAGCATCTTTAGCACGTTAGTGGGGTACGTGATGCTAATCCCATCCCTAAGCTACTGCATGTAGTACTTGACAGAATAGTGGTCTCTCTTAATGCCTTTCTGCTCGTCAAACTGGTCTGGCGTTACCACCTCAGCGTGGCCTTCGAATTCTCTATTCTCCCAACCAGACCTATAACTTTCTGCAGAAAGGACATCCACCTGCCTTTGGTACCTCGTTTTCAGCTTCTCTACATCCGCCAGCCTATCCCTCAGCACCGCCAGCCTTAGCTCCGCTTGTCGCTGCGATAAGTCGACCAAAAAAGTGTTAATGTCGACAAGGTCCTCGCCATGTTTGCGAGATATCTCTACATGAGCACCCATCAGATTTTTGTCATCCAAGTAGAGATGTCGATTTACCTCGTTGGACCGATCAAGTCTGCGTTGCAAGGAGTGGGCCTCTAGCTTGGCTTTCGCCTCGGCTTTCCTCGCTTCTTTACGTCATCGACAGCCCTGTCACAAGCGACAAAAGCCAGTCCCATCTCTACCCCTACACTCTACAGTTCTTGCTTCTTGACCCTGAGCTCATTTTGAGCCAGTCTGGTGGCCTCAGATTGAGCAAGCTTGTCAGCCTCCGCCTCGACCAGTCTCGCAGCCAGCTCCTCTCACCTGGTCCTCTCGACACTCAGAGCATGAGCCACCGCGCTGCTGACCCTCACCTCATCGAGGCTCCGATATAAATCGAAGTCAGTCCTCAACTCGGCAAGGGCGGCCCACTATGCTCAGCCAGTGCAGAGCGGGAGTTCAGCTCCCTGGTCAAATCCCTGATGCGAGAGGATTAGAAAGACTAGATGGTGGCCAGCTGCAAGTTAAACGAAAAAAGGGGGGGTTAGCATCTAGCAAGGATTCTAAGAAATGTAGAGGCAACCGAATGAACCAAACCTGCGCGAAGGTACGACTGGTGACAAGCTCGACGTCCTCCAAAGAGAGTGCCTCCAGCTCCGGCTCTGCGGTTGGACCCTCTCTTTGGGCATTACCCGCGCCTAAGGAATGTGGCTCCACCCTGCTAAGCATGAGGGCACCCTCTCCCCCAGCTGGGCATGCCTCCGAAGCAGCGGTGGCAGGGACAAAGGAAAGCTGGGCATCACCGAGTGCACAGCCGGCAGTGGCAGGGGGTGGCACATCCTCAGCAGAAGACGCCACGGTAGCCCCCGCTATGTCAGCAATTTCGGTTGCCGTCCCCCTTGGAGCACTACCCAAGTGTGATTTTTTGGTCTTGTCTTGACCATTCCCTTCCGACGGGCCACTGCGCATGGACCTTCTTCTCCTCAAGAGAGTCAGCGTGGCCCCGTCATCATCGCTGTCAGAAGAAGGGGTGACCCTTCCCTCTTCTCCGCCAGGCCCTCTATTTCTTTGGATGAGTAGGCCTCGTGGCACTACTTTATTGGGATCGGAGGGGAGGAAGACAGCCGAGATTTCAAACTCGAAGCCCCCCCCACTGAGCTCGGCGATCTCCCCATCAAGGCGAGCAGCACTCGACCCTGCGCTCGTTTTCAGACTAGAGTCAGGGGAGGAAGAGGTTGGTACAACAGACCGCCCGGGCAGACTCAGAGGCATCCCCTTGCCATGTACGGCCCGTGTGGCCGGCATCTCCCCAAACAGAGGTCCACTTGCTCTGGAGTGAGGGACCACGGACACTTTATCCTCTGAAAGCACTACAAGACGATGACCGGCGGTTGCCTTGGGGTGAGCCTTATGCCCAGCAGTACCCCCCTTGACCGGGGAGGGGGTCTGCTGATGGGCCCATCTCAGAACCTGTAAAAAACAAGCAACATGTTTAGATCACGGTCATAATCCGATCCACGAAGCTCAAGGATGCGGAAATGAACCCACCTCTAGCACTCTTGGGGGCAGCATCTTCCTCCCTACAGAACCTGACGTACTCTTCGGCCATGAACCTCACAGCTTCCTCGAGCTCGTGGCTAGTCGGTGCCACTAGGTCGTTGGAGCCTGCCAATTAGCTTGAAGCTGTAACTTGACGACCCACCATGGTGATTCGATCGTGCTCTTCCCGGCAGAATCGATTCAGGGCAGAGTCGTCAAGTCAGCTCCGCAGGTACTTTGTGATGACCCAGGTGTCCAGAGGGAAGGGAAGGTATGAGACCATCCTGGGCATCACCTGGGGGCTGAGGGCGGCCTGGATATGCCGGCAGTCNGGCATCCCCTTGCCATGTACGGCCCGTGTGGCCGGCATCTCCCCAAACAGAGGTCCACTTGCTCTGGAGTGAGGGACCACGGACACTTTATCCTCTGAAGGCACTACAAGACGATGACCGGCGGTTGCCTTGGGGTGAGCCTTATGCCCAGCAGTACCCCCCTTGACCGGGGAGGGGGTCTGCTGATGGGCCCATCTCAGAACCTGTAAAAAACAAGCAATATGTTTAGATCACGGTCATAATCCGATCCACGAAGCTCAAGGATGCGGAAATGAACCCACCTCTAGCACTCTTGGGGGCAGCATCTTCCTCCCTACAGAACCTGACGTACTCTTCGGCCATGAACCTCACAGCTTCCTCGAGCTCGTGGCTAGTCGGCGCCACTAGGTCGTTGGAGCCTGCCAATTAGCTTGAAGCTGTAACTTGACGACCCACCATGGCGATTCGATCGTGCTCTTCCCGGCAGAATCGATTCAGGGCAGAGTCGTCAAGTCAGCTCCGCAGGTACTTTGTGATGACCCAGGTGTCCAGAGGGAAGGGAAGGTATGAGACCATCCTGGGCATCACCTGGGGGCTGAGGGCGGCCTGGATATGCCGGCAGTCTCCAGGAGATCCGAAGATGACGATCCCTTCCAAGCCTTTGAGCTGCCCCGCCGACAAATGCGGCTCGAACCTGTTCTCTTCTGCAAAGGCTGTACAAGACAAAATAACGTGAGCAATAACAGATGAGGAGAACGCAGACCTGAAGATCACGACCTAGCACTTACTCTGTAGGAAAACTGAGGGAATTTGGAAGTACTCTCCATTCACCCAAGGGGAGCACCACACCCCTCCAACGGCGTATAGCCTAGAGTGGGAGTCCCATTGCTTGTCTGATCTCGGCAAGCCCCAGAAGATGTGACGTCCTGGGAGCAGTTGGAGGTAAAAGGTGGGGTAGCAATTCTTTTTGGGGATAAGGGTGAGTTTGTAAGCATAAAAGACCACCTCCAGATTGATATACAGGTTATAAAGAATTGACAGGGCAGAGAGCCCCATCAGAATCATGACCCCATTTGCATTTAATTGTATCGGGTGGATCCCCGTCAAAGTGAAGAATTGGTGGATCAAAGGAGGAAGAGAGAATCACAGCCATTCCAGAGGTTTTCTCCCCAAAATAATAGATCCTTCGGAGGCAGAGGGACGTAGATACCCGTCCGCGGGGCCCTCAACCCTTTGTAGCGTGACTCCATCGGGGAGGCAGAGCTGTCTCCTCAGCGAATCCAACTCCGAGTCTGCAATGGAGCACAATTCCTGATCTTGATTTGAGGTCATTGTTCTGGACACGATCGAAAGAGCAAAAGTCTCTAAAGAGGGGGAAGTCGGAAACCCTAGGATTTTGCGAGACTAGAATAACTGAAGATTTTAATAAAGTAGCAAATGAGCATAAATGCGGCTTTTATAGAGGGGGAGCCGAAGAGTTTTTCTAGAAAAAGGGAGAGCAAAGGAGACCGAACAGTCAAACTTCGAAATTTAAAAAAGATTTTGTGACATGGGATGGCGTTCCTTTGCGTCGACAAGGGGGGAGCCACGTGTATCTCCCAAATTGGGAGAACGGAGAAACGATTTCCCCACTCGATGGATACGTGTCCATCAAGTAGGGAAATGAGGGCAGTTGTGGGACCCGTTCCCAAATCATATATCACGTGGACGGTTAAGTGGCACGACAGGTCATAAACAGGGCCCACCATCCGATATGTATCAAGAGTGACTAGCTAAAGGCCACATGAGTCGCACGTGGTACCACACCGACCATTGGGCCATCCGAGGTTAGGGCCAAGCCCATCCCAGGTCCTAGATAGACTCGGCCCAGTCTGATCCTTACCTCGACAGTGGGGGGTCGGAAGCCCCAAGGGTCTTCTACTAGAGTACAATGGACAGCAACTCACAGCTCCAGACCTGGACAGAGCATTTAATGCGATCTTGAATAAGTGCGCGCAAGTGGTAAGCCGTCCTGACAAAACGGCGATTTGTCCAGATTTCGTCCCTGACAGACTTGAGCCATAGGGGACGGCGGAAACTAGGCTACAGCGGTGCAAGGGGGATCACGGTATTCTCAACCCGTGACCTTCAGAAAAAGTCTTGATGAAACAGGTACTCGGTCCTGAGGTTAGAAACCAGGAGGTTCACAATTTCAGGACTATATATATATGAGTCATGCGTCCCTTTGAAGGGACATGTACGTATACAAAAAGAAATATTTAAAAGTTTACAAGTAAGAAACAAAGATATACTCATATAGAATTAAATCCTTGCTACCCTGAATCAAAGAAAGACCACTGGCTTAATCATCGGAGAGTCTTTGCAAGTGGCCACCCCTGCCTCTCTAACCCTGCCTGAAGTTCAGAGCACTTTGGAATAGCAAGGACACGTGGATAGTTGGAGAACACAGTATCAGCGGTTCAGAGACACATGGATGGCTGGTGAGAAACCGATCCAACATGTATATAAGTTTTATTTGCTAATCAAATTTTGTTATGTGTTCGTTAAAAAAAAAAAAAAAAGACTTTATTATGAAGGATTCAAGCTCTGCGCAAGAGATGGATTCTCTGGACCTGATTTGCTCGGAGGAATTTCAAGTTACAGCTGAGAGGGATTCTTGGCGACTGAGTTAGGGGTAGACTAGCTCATCTATAATTGAGTGGGAGGCTTAGCTACGACAGATCTACTTGAACTAATAGTAGATTAGCTTGTGGCAGTATCTAAGTAGAAATGGAGTTTTCACTTTTCATGTTTAAGACCATTTTGTGTAATCTTATATTTAGTTGATTTAGATGTAGATTTGTTGTTTGGTCCCATGGATGTTGGCTAAGAGGGATCCTAGCTGAACTATGTAAAAATCCTTATGTGATATTTCACTCTTTCATGATCTTACTTTTGCAAATATGATCAAATCTGGTTTTTCTTGCATTAATCGGTATAATAGATGTTTGTAACTGGTAATCAACCAATTTGGGACCCTTTAAAACTTGTAGTTATGTACAAAATGAATAAGTTTAGTAAGTAATTTTTTTTAAGACTTGAGGAAAAAGAGTTTCGAACTTAGGACTTCATGCAACTACGAAATTATTATTTTTATTTTTGAGGGGCAGCTACGAAATTATTGATTGGAAGAATTAATTTTCTTTCCATGGCATCAAAGACCTACATTGAACCAATGCTTAAGGTGTAGTCTAAAGATTGGGCTCTATCATGTTTTAAGTGTGTATACAAATACAAATGTGGCAATAGGAATTTCAATCTCATTTTTGAAGCATGTTTTGCCCTTGTGTCCGCTTTAGATATAAAACGTTTGCTTTACGTTTTGTTTCCAACTCTTTGAATGTGGAAACTTATAATTGGGATGGCTCATAAGAAAACATGTTTGATTAAAAATTTTCAAAAAAGAATTGTGGGACCACACCAGTTTGGGACTGGGAAAATGAAAACACTCCAGAGATGTTTTCAATGGTTTGGTGGCTTTTTTTTTTTTTTTTTTTAAAATTCGAGCATGTGTTTATGCATTACATTTTATGGATATTGATATGTGTTTAATAACTTTTAGATTGACCTGAATGTATATCCGTACTACGTATATAAGTTCTATTTGCTAATCAAATTTTGTTATGTGTTCGTTAAAAAAAAAAAGACTTTATTATGTATTAATGATGACACTTAGTTAACCATAAATAGCATGTTTACCATTTAGTTCAAATGGGCTACGTAATTAAACTTCATAACACTTAATGTGATTTAGATTGATGTTGTTAGATGACAACTAACACTCCAGAGATGTTTTCAATGGTTTGGTGGCTTTGTTCCCAAAACAAAAGTCCCATAAAAAAAAAAAAAAAAAGCAAAAAAGACACGCCATTTTCTCCGTAATTTACGGTTCTCTGTCAAAACACAATAAAATGATACTCATCTAAAACCTATCATCAATATTGAGCTAGCTATCTCCATTCATCGTCTTAGGAAGACCAGAATGAACACTAGTATCTCTCCCATTATCTTTTTTTTTTTATTCGAGCATGTGTTTATGCATTACATTTTATGGATATTGATATGTGTTTAAGAACTTTTAGATTGACCTGAAGGTATATCCATACTTCTTATATAAGTTTTATTTTCTAATCAAATTTTATTATGTGTTCGTTTAAAAGAAAGACTTTATTATGTGTTAATGATGACACTTAGTTAACCATAAATAGCATGTTTACCATTTTGTTCAAATGGGCTACGCAATTAAACTTCATAACACTTAATGTGATTTAGATTGATGTTGTTAGATGGCAACTAAAATTGAAGATGCTGATGATCGACATGCTTCATGGCCTCCCAAAATTGAGGAATATAGGCCAAAAAAGTGTTGCAAACATCAACTCTAGATAAGAAAGCATGGCAGAAGATAAAGAAAGATATTTTTACAAAATTGAAAAAAGGTACATACCCCAAAAATTAAGATCCAAGTACAACCGTCTAAGAAGAACACATCCTGAATTTTCTCAACTTCTAGAATAGACTGGTATTAGATTGTTTCAGCATTTATTTTTTTCCAACGTAATGATCCCTTTTTCTTTCTCTATGATGATTCATATTTGTTTTTTAATTTCCAGAAATGTCCAACTGCAAAAGAGTTCAAAAAAAAAAAAAAGGATTACCACATTATGAAATGCGTGGACAGATTTTCAACGGTACAACAGCAACTGGTCAAAAGCATTACGCGGCTAGTGATTTCCCTCCTAATTCAGACGAAGAACGTCAACTAGAAAAGGATTTTCTTGGCAGTGGAGCACATATTGATATTGATCAAGCCAGTAAGGATGACTCGAATGAAGAAGGAGCAACATTTCGACGTCGTCCATTTACTCCTCCGGCCGATATGTCAAGGAAAAACTCATTTATCTTTTGACTATGCCATGGAAGAATTGGCAAAGGCCGTTAGTGTTAAGGCTGATGCATCACTAGCACGCACAGAATCTATGCGTAAATTTGTGGAGTAATATGAAAAGAAAAATACTGAGGGAACTTATAATTCTTATAGTGTTGTACAATCTAAAATCCTATTTAAGGTCGCATGAGTAAGAATAAGTGCGACCTCATCCGAAAGGGTTGCGTGCGACCTCCACCGCATAAGTTGCATGCGACCTCCACCTCATAAGTTACATGCGACCTCATTCGAAAGGGTTGTATGTAACCTCCACCGCATAAATTATGTGTGGCTTCCTCCGAATAGGTTATGTGCGACCCGAAAGAAAAGGAGACTAGTCTCTGCCTCGTCAAACGGGTAACCTACAAGGAAAGGGAAACAAAAGTTTCTCTTTTCAGTTCGACCAGTTACCCAATTTAAGTGATTACCCAATTATATTGCTACTCAAATTGTATTACTCGATTGTATAGTTACACATTTTCACAATTAGGAATATTGAGTTACCCTCATCTATATAAAGAAAGCTCAATGTTTCAGTGAGAAGAACTTTTGAGGGACTTTTTGGAGGACCATTTTTTTGGGTTCAGGAGATAGAGAATTGGTTTTTCTGAATTTAGAGAAGCTAAGGAATTCTTAAGACTGTTTTCTTCTTCTTTCCGGGTAACATATTGTAATTTTGAGTTCTTGTAATTCTCCAGAAAATAGTGAAAAATAGTGGACGTAAGCTCATCTTTTTTGGGGTCAAACCACTATAAAATCTTTGCCTCTTTTATTTGCTTTAATTAATAACCCTTTTTATACAAGCCACATCTCGTAGTTTTTTCTAAATTATTGTTGACAAAACCTCCATCAATAATTGGCGCTAGAAGGAGAGCTATTCCGGCCAAAATAGTTTGTCAAATTTCACCTTTTTAATAATGGCAAACACTAGGAACACTGCCAGAGTCACCGGAACTAGCCAAAACCAACCTCAAAGCACAGCTGCTACATAGGCAGACCCTGCTCAGGATCAGCCTACCATGACCGTATCAGAAAACCTTGCTCAGAAACAGGATCGCATGGAGGAGACACTAGTGAACCTTCAGCAAATCACTAACCAGATCAATGACACCCTACGACGACTTGCTGAGGGCAGATGGTGACCCCACCACATCACGAACGTCCCAAAGAACGCCCTGCTCAACTCCCTGAGAAGGAAATACAGATCTTAAAGACAAGGAGACGCGACCAGCCAAGAACCCAGCAAGAGCGTCATGAAGATCGTATCTCCAAAGGAAAAGGCAAAGTCACAATTTTGCCTCCAGAATCTGGTACAGAGAGTTCAAATACTAACCGTGATCATGGACAATCTTCTCGCAAATCCACTGATAGTCAAGATCACTTGAGCAGCGAACGAAAACGACCATCGAGAAGTGTCTTCGAAAGAATCAGCAGAGNAAGAATAAGTGCGACCTCATCTGAAAGGGTTGCGTGCGACCTCCACTGCATAAGTTGCATGCGACCTCCACCTCATAAGTTACATGCGACCTCATTTGAAAGGGTTGCATGCGACCTTCACCGCATAAATTATGTGTGGCTTCCTCCGAATAGGTTATGTGCGACCCGAAAGAAAAAGAGACTAGTCTCTGCCTCGTCAAACGGGTAACCTACAAGGAAAGAGAAACAAAAGTTTCTCTTTTCAGTTCGACCAGTTACCCAATTTAAGTGATTACCCAATTATATTGCTACTCAAATTGTATTACTCAATTATATAGTTACCCATTTTCACAATTAGGAATATTGAGTTACCCTCATCTATATAAAGAAAGCTCAATGTTTCAGTGAGAAGAACTTTTGAGGGACTTTTTGGAGGACCATTTTTTTGGGTTCAGGAGATAGAGAATTGGTTTTTCTGAATTTAGAGAAGCTAAGGAATTCTTAAGACTGTTTTCTTCTTCTTTCCGGGCAACACATTGTAATTTTGAGTTCTTGTAATTCTCCAGAAAATAGTGAAAAATAGTGGACGTAAGCTCATCTTTTTTGGGGCCAAACCACTATAAAATCTTTGCTTCTTTTATTTGCTTTAATTAATAACCCTTTTTATACAAGTCACATCTTGTAGTTTTTTCTAAATTATTGTTGACAAAACCTCCATCAATAATTGGCGCTAGAAGGAGAGCTATTCCGACCAAAATAGTTTGTCAAATTTCACCTTTTTAATAATGGCAAACACTAGGAATACTACCAGAGTCACCGGAACTAGCCAAAACCAACCTCAAAGCACAGCTGCTACATAGGCAGACCCTGCTCAGGATCAGCCTACCATGACCGTATCAGAAAACCTTGCTCAAAAACAGGATCGCATGGAGGAGACACTAGTGAACCTTCAGCAAATCACTAACCAGATCAATGACACTCTACGACGACTTGCTGAGGGCAGATGGTGACCCCACCACAGCACGAACGTCCCAAAGAACGTCATGCTCAACTCCCTGAGAAGGAAATACAGATCTTAAAGACAAGGAGACACGACCAGCCAAGAACCCAGCAAGAGCGTCATGAAGATCGTATCTCCAAAGGAAAAGGCAAAGTCACAAACTTGCCTCCAGAATCTGGTACAGAGAGTTCAAATACTAACCTTGATCGTGGACAATCTTCTCGCAAATCCACTGATAGTCAAGATCACTTGAGCAGCGAACGAAAACGACCATCGAGAAGTGTCTTCGAAAGAATCAGCAGAGAGTCGAGACAAGATCCTGCGGACCTAAGACAATACTTGGAGCGGCGACGTAGCCATGAACGATCCGTATCGCATCATAACGACCATAGCCGATCTCGTCACACTATTTCGCTGGATTCCTCTCACAGATCGCAGGACACTCTACATGACCGACCCACCATACATCGTGATAACGATCAAAGGCTGCCCTTGCCGCCAGCAAGAGATAATGCTCTCCCTCCAAACGTCGATGTTCACAATTTAAGGATCACATTAGACGCAATTACTGGTTGGGATGATGAGCTTGCTGATGGGTATCATCAATCACCATTCAGCGAGGAAGTTCGAGCTGCTGCCCTACCTACTGGATTCAGATTTCACACATAAACACTTTTGATGGGAAAACTGATCCACAGGACCATATGGATCACTTCAACGACTTGATGGAACTCCATCGTATCAATGATCATGCACGCTGTAGATGTTTTACTGTAACTCTCTCAGGAGCAGTAAAGAAGTGGTTCTTAGGACTCAAATCCGGCTCAATCTCGTCTTGGCAACAACTTCAGACGGTGTTCCTGAGACAGTTCCAAGCTGCAAAGAATTTCACTGTTCCACTTGTTAGCTTGTCTACAATTCGGCAAGGTCCAGAGGAAACTCTACCATCTTTTCTTAATTGATTTATCTCAGAGTTAGCAAAGGTCAACAACCTACCTGAAGGAGGAGTTTTAACTCTCATGATGGCTGGGGTGCGACCAGAAACTAAACTCTAGGAGGAATTACTTGAGCAAGAATGTAGAACTCTAGAAGACTTCTACCAAAGGGTTGGTCGGCATCTGAGGGTAGAATCTTCACGCGAAAATCTTCAAAAGACAAAGAAAGAAGGAAGGAAAGATGCAACTAAAGATGCGATCATAACCAACAATAACGGTAATAAGAAAAATAAAAAGAGTAATGAATAGTCGACGGAGAATCAGCCTAAACCCAAAAAGCAGGAGATTTCAAGAGCTCCCATGCGGTTTAACAATCACACTGAGTTAAATGCGCCCATAGATTATATCTATGCGGTCACAAACCAGAAGGAGTGATACCATCAACCGGAACTAATGAAACGGGACAGGGCAAAGTGTGACTCCAACAAGTTCTGCCAGTATCACAATGATATTGGATATGATACCAATAATTGCTATGCCCTGAGGGATGAAATTGAAAGACTGATTAAAGAGGGGCGACTGCGGCAGTATACCAGGTAGAATAACAAAAGGCGAGAAGAAAACCAACAGCGACCTCAAGAAATTCAACGCGAAGTCCGAACTAACTTCGGAGGACCGCATGTTGGCAGTGATTTGAAAAGGGCTCAAGACAGGTATGCACGAGAAGCTCGACAACAGCCATTAACTAACGTCATACATCTTGAGTAGCGACCACATAAGCTTCAACGAGTACTGGACATGGACATTACCTTCACAGAATAGGACGCAAGGGAAGTCCATTATCTGTATAATGATGCATTGGTCATAAAAATTAATTGTGGAAGCACACAGTTGTGGCGAGTATTGGTTGACAACCGGAGTGCTGTGGACATCCTGTACTACGACACCTTTAAGAAGATGGGGTTGAATGAGAGTGATTTGAAGCCTACCATCACTCTACTCTATGGTTTCACTGGTGACAGCCTGATGCCTATGGGCATGATTGAATTAATGGTCAATGTTGGAACCTATCCTATGGTTTCAACGATTATGACCCAATTTTTGGTGGTAGATTGCCCCTCCGCATTCAATGCTGTGCTAGGAAGACCGATATTGAGGGAACTTTGAGCCGTCACTTCAATCTACCATCTCACTATGAAATTCCCGACCCAACACGGGGTAGGTGAGGTGCGAGGAAACTAATATGATGCGAGGACTTGTTATAACAACTCGGTGAAACTCGCAGCAAAGGATGCGACGTCTCACACAATGATGGTCCAGCTACCAGAGGAAGCGTCAGTCGAAGCATCGAGCAAAGTGTCAGTCAAAGCTTTAGTTGAGTCATCGGACAAAGCATCAGTCGAAGTTTCAGTCGAGTCGTCAGACAAAGCGCCAATCGAACCGTCAGTTAAAGCGTCAATCGAAACGACCAGCGAAGACTTTGATCCTCGGGGAATAGATGAAGAGGTCAGAACTGGACCCATTGAAGATCTGGAGGACTTGTCATTCGACATGTCTTCCAAGACTTTAAAGATTGGAACGAAGATTCAAGAGTCTGTGCGAGCATCGTTGGTCGCCTTTCTAAAATCTAACTTGGATGTCTTCGCATGGTGACATTCGGACATGGTAGGGATCGATTCGAGGATCATTTGCCACCGTCTTAACATAAATCTGACAAAGAAGCTTGTACGGCAGAAAAGAAGAGCTATGAATCAAGAGCGCTACGTCGCATTAAAAGAAGAGGTAGAGAAGCTGCTCGAAATTGGATTTATAAGAGAATCTTTTTACCCAGAATGGCTTGCAAACCCAGTTTTGGTAAAGAAACCCAATGGGAAGTGGAGAATGTGTATCACTTTCACCGATCTCAATAAAGCATGCTCGAAGGACAGCTTCCCTCTTCCGAGAATCGACCAGCTTGTAGATGCGACATCGGGGCATGAACTCTTAAGTTTCATGGACGCATATTCTGGGTATAATTAAATCCCCATGTACGAGCTAGATGAGGAGCATACCTCGTTCATCATAGATCGAGGATTATACTGCAATAAAAAGATGCCCTTCGGACTGGTCAACGCAGGAGCGACCTACCAGCATCTTGTCAATATGATGTTTGCAAAACAAATTGGCAAGACAATGGAGGTATACGTCGACGACATATTGGTGAAGTCGGAGAAAGCCGAAGATCACATCAAGCATCTTGATGAGATGTTCAAGATTCTCCAGAAATATCGAATGAAGCTAAATCCCCAGAAGTGTGCATTCGGGGTAGGATCTGGAAAATTTCTGGGCTTTATGGTCGATCAGTGAGGTGTTGAAGCGAACCCTTAGAAGATACAAGCATTGATTGATATGCAATTTCCTCGTAAACCCAAGGATGTGCAGAGCCTAGCAGGAAGAGTAGCTGCACTGAGTCGGTTTATATCCAGATCAACCGATAAATGCCAACCTTTCTTTGAAGTAATGAAAGGATCAAAGAGGTTCAAATAGACGAAACAATGTGAGCAGGCATTTCAAGAGTTGAAAAAGCACTTGGGTTCTCCTCCACTCTTGTCGAAGCTAAACCCAGGAGAAGAATTATGCTTATATCTCGCTGTTTCCAAATATACGACGAGTACTGCATTAATTCGCAGGGAGGAAAATATACAGCAACCTGTCTATTATGTAAGTAAAAGATTACTTGATGTCGAAACTAGGTATCCAGAGATGGAGAAATTGGCACTAGCGCTCGTCATCGCATCAAGAAAGCTTAGACCTTACTTTCATGCTCACTCCATTAGGTTTTCACGAATTTTCCGTTGAAATAGGTTCTACAAAAACCTAAGGCATCAGGACGGCTGCTTAAGTAGGCTGTTGAATTGAGTCAATTTGACATCAATTTTCAACCTCGCACTGCCATAAAGGGTCAGGCCCTCGNGACGCATATTCTGGGTATAATTAAATCCCCATGTACGAGCTAGATGAGGAGCATACCTCGTTCATCATAGATCGAGGATTATACTGCAATAAAAAGATGCCCTTCGGACTGGTCAACGGAGGAGCGACCTACCAGCATCTTGTCAATATGATGTTTGCAAAACAAATTGGCAAGACAATGGAGGTATACGTCGACGACATATTGGTGAAGTCGGAGAAAGCCGAAGATCACATCAAGCATCTTGATGAGATGTTCAAGATTCTCCAGAAATATCGAATGAAGCTAAATCCCCAGAAGTGTGCATTCGGGGTAGGATCTGGAAAATTTCTGGGCTTTATGGTCGATCAGTGAGGTGTTGAAGCGAACCCTTAGAAGATACAAGCATTGATTGATATGCAATTTCCTCGTAAACCCAAGGATGTGCAGAGCCTAGCAGGAAGAGTAGCTGCACTGAGTCGGTTTATATCCAGATCAACCGATAAATGCCAACCTTTCTTTGAAGTAATGAAAGGATCAAAGAGGTTCAAATAGACGAAACAATGTGAGCAGGCATTTCAAGAGTTGAAAAAGCACTTGGGTTCTCCTCCACTCTTGTCGAAGCTAAACCCAGGAGAAGAATTATGCTTATATCTCGCTGTTTCCAAATATACGACGAGTACTGCATTAATTCGCAGGGAGGAAAATATACAGCAACCTGTCTATTATGTAAGTAAAAGATTACTTGATGTCGAAACTAGGTATCCAGAGATGGAGAAATTGGCACTAGCGCTCGTCATCGCATCAAGAAAGCTTAGACCTTACTTTCATGCTCACTCCATTAGGTTTTCACGAATTTTCCGTTGAAATAGGTTCTACAAAAACCTAAGGCATCAGGACGGCTGCTTAAGTAGGCTGTTGAATTGAGTCAATTTGACATCAATTTTCAACCTCGCACTGCCATAAAGGGTCAGGCCCTCGTAGATTTTATTGCAAAATTTATATATGATGTCGATCTTCCGACAGGAGTACTCGAAAAACCCACTTCAGATACATCAAGGTTATGGAAACTTTATGTTGATGGGTCATCGAATAAAAATGGAGCAAGTGCGGGCCTAGTTTTAATCAGTCCTGAAGGGCACAACATTCATTGTGTGCTTCGCTTCAAGTTCCCAGTGTCGAATAATGAGGCTGAATATGAAGCACTGATAGCTGGGCTAAAGCTTGCACAGGAAATGACGGTCGAGATGATTGAAGTGTACAGCGACTCCCAGCTGGTCGTTTGTCAGGTTAAGGGCGATTACCAAGCAAGAGGGGAGAGAATGATGGCCTATTTGTAGAAGGTACAACAATTGTTCTTAACATTCACCGCTTATAACATTCAGCTTCTTCCTCGCATTGAAACTACCCAGGCAGATGCACTTGCTAAGCTCGCTTCAACGAAAGATGCGGAGTTGTTGAAGGTTGTTCCTGTTGAATTTCTTGTATCGCCAAGCATCGAGGTCGAACCCTAAGTAACTATGCCAATTGACGAAAAATCATCGTGGATGGATCCTATAATGCAATTTATACAAAATGGCGATCTTCCTGAGGGCAAAGACGATGCAAAGCGACTCCACATGAAGGTAGCCCGCTATATCATCAATGATGAGAAGCTTTATCGAAAGAGTTTTAGCTCGCCATTATTATTATGTGTCAATGATGAAAAAGCACGCTATATTATGAGGAAAATTCACGAAGGAATATGTGGAAATCATTCTGGGGGGCAAGCACTGCAAACAAGATTCTTCGACAAGGGTATTTTTGGCCGACTATGAAGAAGGATACATTGGAATTTGCTAGGAGGTGTGATAAATGTCAACGATTTGTGACTATTCCTAAAAAATCACATGCTCTTTTAACTACAATGACTAGTCCGTGGCCATTTGTTATTTGGGGAATTGATATTATCGGGATGCTTTCATTAGCGTGAGGTGGTTTGAAGTATGCGGTGGTCGCAGTCGATTATTTCACAAAATGGGCGGAAGCTGAGGCCTTGAGCACCATTTCTGCAAGAAGATGATAGATTTTGTTTACAAATCTATAATCTGTTATTATAGTATACCGCATACTATAATTTTTGATAATGGGAAACAATTCGACTGTGATGAGTTCCGTGACTTCTGCAACAACTTGGGCATCAAGAAGAGTTTCTGTGCTGTTGTTCATCCGCAAACTAATGGGCAGGTCGAAGCGATAAATAAAATACTTAAACAGAATATAAAGACAGAGCTGGAGGAGTATAAAGGAGCTTGGCCAAAAGAACTTCCAGAAGTTTTATGGGCTTATTGCACCACTCAACGAATCACTACTGGAGAAAGTCCATTCTCTTTAGCTTATAGATATGAAGCAATGATCCCAGTTGAAATTGGTGCGGGTTCTCTACAGTGATCTGTTTATGAGCAAAATCAGAATGATGCATTACTGAGAATTGAACTCGATTTTTTAGAAGAACGGCGTGAATAATCTCAACTTCGAATTGCATTATATCAACAATGCATTGCTCGACATTATAACTCCAAAGTCAAAAGTAGATATTTTGAAGTTGGTGATCTTGTCCTTCGAAGAATTCTACCTAATAATAAGAGATAATGCTCTCCCTCCAAATGTCGATGTTCATAATTTGAGGATCGTATTAGATGCACTTACTGGTTGGGATGATAAGCTCGCTGATAGGTATCGTCAATCGCTATTCAGCGAAGAAGTTCGAGCTGCTGCCTTACCTGCTGGATTCAAACTTCCCACCATAAATAGTTTTGATGGGAAAACTGATCCATAGGATCATATGGATCACTTCAGCGACCTAATGGAACTTCATCGTGTCGATGATCTCACACATTGCAGATGTTTTGCTGTAACTCTCATAGGAGTAGTGAAGAAGTGGTTCCGAGGACTCAAGTCTGGTTCAATCTCATCCTGACAACAACTTTAAACTGAATTCTTGAGGCAATTCTAAGCTGCGAAGAATTTTTCTGTTCCATTTATCAGTCTGTCTGCTATTCGACAAGGTCCGGAGGAAATTCTACGATCTTACCTCAACCATTTTACCTCAGAGTTGGCAAAGGTCAACAGCCCACTTGAAGGGAGAGTTTTAACTCTAATGATGGCTAGGGTGCGACTAGAGACAACTTTTGGAAGAGTTACTTGAGCGAGAATGCAGAACCCTTGAAAACTTCTATCAAAGAGTTGGTCTNGCGAGAATCTTCATAAGACGAAGAAGGAAAGAGGAAATGATGCTGCTAAAGATGCGACCACGACCAACAACAATAATAATAAGAAGTCAAACGAAAGAAGTAATGAACAATCAACCGAAAAGCAGCCCAAATAGAAAAAGCAGGAGATTCAAAGAGCGTCCATGAGATTCAACAACTATACTGAACTGAACGCACCCATAGATCATATCTATGCGGTCACAAACCAGCATGAGCGATATCGTCAACTGGAACCGATAAAACGAGATAGAGCAAGGCATGATCTCAACAAGTTCTACTGGTGTCATAATGACATTGGACACGATACCACTAACTACTATGCCTTGAAGGATGAAATTGAAAGATTAATTAAAGAAGGGCAGTTGCAGCAGTACGCTAGGCAGAACAATGAAATGCGAGAAGAAAACCAACAACGACCTCCAGATTTTCAACGTGAAGTGCGAACTATTTTTGGGGGACTGCATGTTGGTGGAGATTCAAAGAGGGCACAAGATAGGTATGTACGAGAAGCTCGACAGCAGCCTTTGACCAATGTCATGCACCTTGAGCAACGACCACGAAAGCTTCAACGGGTACTGGATATGGATATTAACTTCACGGAGCAGGATGCGAGAGAGGTCTATTACCTACATAATGATGCATTGGTCATAAAGATCAACTGTGGAAGCACACAGCTATAGCGAGTATTGGTCGATAATAGAAGTGCTGTCGACATCCTGTACTATGACGCCTTCAAGAAGATAGGGTTGAGTGAAAGTGATCTAAAGCCTGTTGTCACTCCACTTTACGGATTCATTGGTAATAGCAAAATTCCTAGGGGTATGATTGAGTTAATGGTCAACATTGGAACTTATCCTAGAGTTTCAACGGTAATGACTCAATTCTTAGTTGTAAATTGTCCTTCTGCATTTAATGCTATACTAGGAAGACCAACACTGAGGGAATTTCGAGCAGTTACTTCAATCTACCACCTCACTATGAAGTTCCCGACTCAACATGGAGTAGGTGAAGTGTGAGGTAATCAATATGACACGCAGACTTGTTATAATAATTCTTTAAAGCTCGCAGCAAAAGATGTGGCACCTTGCGCAATGATGGTCTAGCTATAAGGTGAAGCATCAAGTGAAGCGTCAGGCGAAACATCAATCGAAGACCTCAACCATTGAGAAATCGATGCAGAGGTCAAGACTGGACTTATAGAAAACTTGGAAGATTTGTCGACTGACAAGTCTTCGAAGGTTCTAAAAATTGGAGCGAAGCTTTAAGAACTTATGCGAGCTTCATTGGTTACTTTTTTGAAATTAAACTTGGATATCTTTGCATGGCGATATTCGGATATGCTGGGGATCGATCCGAATATCATGTGTTATCGCCTTAATATAGATACAATAAAGTAGTCTGTATGGCAAAAATGAAGAGCTACAAATCCGGAACACTACGGCATAATTGATATTCTACATGCAAACAATAGCTTCAATATTAATAATTTAAGGGTACACTTCAATGAGATACCTAAGTCCCACTATTGGAGTTATCTTGTAGTTACTAAATCCGGCAGCCGAGAAGAGTTTTCCCCATTCCTTTTCGTTTCGCTCTTTGCCAGTGAGGTTGACCATCATCAACATATCAAAGCAGAGTTGAGTTTCAGCTGACTTTCTATCTGTCTTTGTTGGGCTATCAATAACCATGTCTATGATAATCACTTTCCCTCCTCTATCTTTGCTCCAAATTGCTTCTCGACATTTCCTCAATATATTCACAGCCTCTTCATCACTCCAGTCATGCAGAATCCACTAATATGCAGGTCAAATATTTACAATATTAAACCGTAGTTAGAATATTATATATTTAACTCCTCAAACAATATAAACGATGGACTAGCTAATATATAAGTATTTATTATCAAACCATGTTTCCAAAATTGAGCACAAACTTTTAATTGACGTGACGGCACTATATAAGTGGCCAACAGTACTGGATTAAAAATATTCCACAAAGGCATGGATGCATGTACAGATATATGCATGCATGGTATAACTATCTTCGTCGATAAAATCATAATAATTTTTTAACAAATTACCTTGAGTAAAACCGCATTTGCAGAAGGTATTTTCTTGAACATATCTCCTTCGATTAAGTTCAAGTTATTTGTGCCCTTCAAATTAGCAACAACATATGGGAGATCAAGCACAGTGCATTGAATATTAGGGAAAGCTTTGACTATACCCATGGCCATAATTCCCGTGCCACCTCCCACATCGACCAAGGAACTCAACCCTTCAAACACCTCTTTACACTCTTCTACAATGACCTTGGCCATTAGATGGGAGTCAGTGGCCATGGCTTCAGTAAACAAGTACTTAACCATGGGATCATGACCCACACCATCCCAAAAGTTCCTCCCATGCACCATCTCAAACGGCGTCGGATCGCCATTTTTTAACCAAGTGCTCAAGAAATGCCACGGGGTAATCAAGAGTGGATTGAGTTGGACAAGAAAAAATGGGGTAGCCCTCAAAGGACCATCCTTTAAGAGAAGCCGAGAAGCAGGCGTGAGAGAGTATGTGTCTGCTTCTTGTCGTTGACCATCAATTTTGTCGACATTTTGATGAGTTGAGAAGAAGCCAAAATGAACAAGGATTCGCATAAGGCGGCTAATGCAATGAGCTTTTGAAGGATGGATGGGAAGAGAAGAGATGAGCTCCGAGAGGGTAATGGGTTGGCCATGGTTGTGGATGATATCTGGGATGCCTAATTCAATCGCGCATTTTAATGACATCGGCTTTATGAAATTAAGTGAACAACTCCATATAAGCTCTTGAGCTTGAAGAAGCTCGCTAGAGCTCACTTCATCCTCAGCCATTATCAAATTCATATTGTATGTTATTTTGCTGAATTAAGTTCGAGGCTTTCAATTCTTTTTAGGCTTGTCTAAATCATGAACTCATGAAGCGCAATTTATAGAAGAGGAATTAGTGACAAAACAGGAAAATTAACAATGATATATATGTCTAGATTTGACACTTTTTTCTAATCAATTTATGAGATTTAGCATGCTTTTTCTATTCTATGTCCATATTGTATATGAACGTTACTTTTTCCTTCTTCTTTTTTTTCCCCCTCCCCCTTGGGATTATTAATTATTTTATTTAATTAACGGAAAAGGAAAAGGCAATCTAATGTTAGAGAGTAAATGTTACCTTTACGAAACTGGAAGTACATCATGAGTCCTTTCCCAACTAAACAATAAATATAGTACTACATGTGTATAAATATCTCCAAGCACCCAATTTTGCTTCTTATACATCATCAAAGTCTGCTCATAGTTGATGATGTTTCCTAAAAACAAAACGGAAGACTATCTTGTGTTGTATTACATATATATATATATATATATTATGTAACTAGAACTACTTTCATGAGGCCGATAGAGTTTTCGGAATGAATAGCGGTAAGAAAACTGATTTGTTGCACTAACTAATATGTGATAATTTAAAGAATAATGTTAGAGATCCAAATTTAATAATACTAATTTATGTGATATATGAGTTGAATATAAATTATTAAATTTATTTACATTAAATTCTAATTCATTATTTAAATTGTGTGAACTTATAATCTACATAATTTAGTATTAAAATTTAGTGTAAGAATCGGGATCTTTAGCATTGTCCAGTTTAAAGTAACGCTTTATTTTAAAATGAGACCCTAATATTTAATCATATGTTGTTGTAAGTTATGTTGTTTTGGCAAACCTTTATGCAGAGTGCCAATAGTACTTGTGCGTAGGAGCACTCTAAATAAATAGATCCTTTTTGCCTGATTTAGCAATTTGTAATGACAGGATACATTATGTGGTTAATTTTCTTCAGTTTTTGTCATTGTGCACAGTTATGTTATTCCCCGGCTTTTATATAAATATTTGTACAATTAGGTCGTCTTCTTAGGGACTTGGAGCTAAAATCAGATTTGAGAACCTAGAGAGACTCCATTGGAGAGTAGCTTGCTGATCCAGATTCATCAGTTCATTTTTTCTTCATCAAAAACTTGAAGGATTCAAGCTTTGCGCAAGAGATGGATTCTCTGGACCTGATTTGCTCGGAGGAATGTCAAGTTACAGCTGAGAGGGATTCTTGGCGACTGAGTTAGGGGTAGCCTAGCTCATCTATAATTGAGTGGGAGGCTTAGCTACGACAGATCTACTTGAACTAATAGTAGATTAGCTTGTGGCAGTATCTAAGTAGAAATGGAGTTTTCACTTTTCATGTTTAAGACCATTTTGTGTAATCTTATATTTAGTTGATTTAGATGTAGATTTGTTGTTTGGTCCCATGGATGTTGGCTAAGAGGGATCCTAGCTGAACTATGTAAAAATCCTTATGTGATATTTCACTCTTTCATGATCTTACTTTTGCAAATATGATCAAATCTGGTTTTTCTTGCATTAATCGGTACAATAGATGTTTGTAACTGGTAATCAACCAATTTGGGACCCTTTAAAACTTGTAGTTACGTACAAAATGAATAAGTTTAGTAAGTAATTTTTTTTAAGACTTGAGGAAAAAGAGTTTCGAACTTAGGACTTCATGCAACTAAGAAATTATTATTTTTATTTTTGAGGGGCAGCTACGAAATTATTGATGGGAAGAATTAATTTTCTTTCCATGGCATCAAAGACCTACATTGAACCAGTGCTTAAGGTGTAGTCTAAAGATTGGGCTCTATCATGTTTTAAGTGTGTATACAAATACAAATGTGGCAATAGGAATTTCAATCTCATTTTTGAAGCATGTTTTGCCCTTTTGTCCGCTTTAGATATAAAACGTTTGCTTTACGTTTTGTTTCCAACTCTTTGAATGTGGAAACTTATAATTGGGATGGCCCATAAGAAAACATGTTTGATTAAAAATTTTCAAAAAAGAATTGTGGGACCACACCAGTTTGGGACCGGGAAAATGAAAACACTCCATAGATGTTTTCAATGGTTTGGTGGCTTTGTTCCCAAAACAAAAGTCCCATAAAAAAAAAAAAAAAACAAAAACAAAAANAACAAAAACAAAAAAGACACGCCATTTTCTCCGCAATTTACGGTCTTCGGTGAAAACACAATAAAATGATACTCATCCAAAACCTATCATCAATATTGAGCTATCTCCATTCATCGTTTTCCAAGTGAACACTAGCATCTCTCCCATTATCTTTTTTTTTTTTTTTTAAATTCGAGCATGTGTTTATGCATTACATTTTATAGATATTGATATGTGTTTAATAACTTTTAGATTGACCTGAATGTATATCCGTACTACGTACTGTGGAATCCGTTCCCAAATCATATACTACGTAGACGGTTAAGTAACAGGACAGGTCATAAACGGGGCCTACCATCTGACATGTGTCTAGAGTGACTAGCTAAAGGCCACACGAGTCGCACGTGGTACCACACCGGCCATTGGGCCATCCGAGGTTAGGGCCGAGCCCATCCCAGACCCTGGATAGGCTCGGCCCAGTCTGATTCTTACCTCGACAGTTGGGGGTCAGAAGCCCCAAGGGTCTTCCATCAGAGTACAATGGACAACAACTCACAACTCCAGACCCGGACAGAGCATTTAATGCGATCTTGAATAAGTGCGCGCAAGGGGCAAGCCATCCTGACAGAACGACGATTTGTCCAGATTTCGTCCCTGACAGACTCGGGCCATAGGGGACGGTAGAAACTAGGCTACAGCGGTGCAGGGGGGATCACAGTAATCTTAGCCCGTGACCTTCGGAAAAAGTCTTGATGAAATAGGTACTCGGTCCTGAGGTTGGAAACCAGGAGGTTCACAATTTTAGGACCATATATATATGAGTCATGCGTCCCTTTAAAGTAGCATGTACGCATACAAAAAGAAATATTTAAAACTTTACAAGCAAGAAATAAAGATATACTTATATAGATCTAAATTCTTGCTACCCTGAATCAAAGAAAGACCACTGACTTAAGCATCGGAGAGTCTTTGCAGGTGGCCACCCCCGCCTCTCCGACCCTGTCTGAAGTTTAGAGCACTTTGGAATAGCAAGGATACGTGGACAATTGGAGGACATAGCATCAGCGGTTCAGAGACAGGTGGATGGCTGGTGAGAAACCGATCCAACAGTGACCTTAGCTGGTTGTTACTTCGTCCTCTCCCAACCTTCCTCAGAAGTGAAACGGTCAATGAAGGCCGCGCTCAAGCTAGCTTTTTCTGGAAGTTGGTGAAGGAGTGCGAAAAGCTCCTCGTCCTTGTCAGCCTGGCTCAGTCCTCCAGATGAGGTGGTTGTTTCCTTGAATGGCTCAGGCTGGCTCACAATTTTAGTAGGCTAGGGAGGAGGCGAGCTTATAGAGATATCCTCAANCTGACTTAAGCATCGAAGAGTCTTTGCAGGTGGCCACCCCCGCCTCTCTGACCCTGTCTTAAGTTCAGAGCACTTTGGAATAGCAAGGATACGTGGACAATTGGAGGACACAGCATCAACGGTTCAGAGACAGGTGGACGGCTAGTGAGAAACCGATCCAACAGTTTGGCGCCGTCTGTGGGAAACGGTTGAGCATGAGAAAAAGAGTAGGAGACTCACGATCGCGCTCTCCCCGAACAAAAGGCCATACAACGTCGGATGGCACCCTCGAGAATGACAACCAGGAGCACATGTCTCGACGCCGAAGGGAGCTCCCGAGAAGTAGAACTTGATTTGGAGCAAAAGCTGGATCAGATGCTCGCCGCCCTGACGGAAGCAAACTGGAAGGCAGAGATGGCCCACGAGGCCATCCTGGGTTTAAGAAACGAAGTCATAGAGGTGCGCAGAGACAATGCCCGCCTCGAAGGGCTGCTGGCAAGCGAAGCCAGGAGCCAGCGGAGAGAAGATTTTGACGAAGAGATCCAATAAGAATTCTGAAGCCTACGCGACTGTTAGTAAGGCAGACACGATTAACTTCATCTGAAAGAACATAATCTGTCGATTCAGGATCCCGAAAGAGATACACGCCGATCATGGCATACAATTCCAAAGTGCTAAGCTCAAGGGGTTGTGCGAGCTGTATGATATAAGGCTCAGTTTCTCTTCTGTGAACTACCCTCTGGGAAATGGCCAAGCAGAGGTAACAAACAAAGCCATATTCAACAACATCAAAAAGAACTTGTAGGAGGCTAAAGGCAAGTGGTTAGAAGAACTGCTGGCCGTTGTGTGGGCCCATCGAACCACGGAGAGGAGGTCGACTGGAAGAACGCCATTCGCCATGGTCTATGGATCAGAAGTTGTGATCCCGACCAAGGTTGGCCTCCTGACTATCTGCTCCGAAATGGTAAGAGATACTCCCTTAAACGAACGCCAGCTAAGCCGCAATACGGACCTTCCGGAAGAAACGAGAAACATGGCACTAGTCCACCTGGCTTCAAACCACCAGTAGGCTAGGTCCTACTACGCAAAAAAGGTTAGTGCTCAACGATTTAACGCCGGAGATTGGGTCCTGAAAGTTAGAACAGGGAATTCCTCGAAACTGGACTCCAATTGGATCGGACCCTATGAGGTGATCAAAGTACTCGACAATGGTGCGTATATCCTGAAAGAACTAAAGACCGGAAAAAATTTGCCGAACACATGGAACGCTCAGCACTTGAAAAAGTATCACGTGTAAGACACATACATATGATGTAAGACCATGTGAATGCTTATATTGTTGAAAAGCTTAAATCTAAAACAGGTAAAGTTCCCTTTTTGCCGTATGGATTCATCTTTTGGACTGCTATGGAAAAGGAGTCTGCCCACAGTGGCAGACCCCACACACTATTCACGCATGAGACCCATGTGAACACTTATATTATTAAAAAGTTTAATTCTGAAACAGGTCAGGTCTTCTACCATGCGGAAAAATCATACTGGGCTACCACGAAAAAGGGTAACAGGTCAAGTCTTCTGCCATGCGGAAAAATCATACTGGGCTACCACGAAAAAGGGTCTGCCCATAGTGGCAGATCCCACGCCTCAGTTGCGCAGGCAAAAAATCAAACCGGGTTGCCACGGAAAAGGGTCTGCCCACAGCGGTTGACCCCACATTTTATTTGCACAGGCGAAAAATCATACCAGGCTGCTACAGAGAAGGGTTCACCCACAGTGGCAGACCTCACGCCTCAATTGCACAGGCAAACAATCATATCGGGTTGCCACAGAAAAGGGTCTGCCACATTTGCGGACCATACGCACTATTCGCACAATCAACGATCGTACTATGGGAATCATATCGTGCAATAAAATGCTTGCTGATGGCCCGGGAAAACGTACGAAGAGGGGAGAACTGTGCATCCAAAAACTTGCCAGTAGTCCTTAAAACGATCGTACAATAGGAATCACATCGCGCAATAAAACGCTTGCCGATGACCCGAGAAAATGTACGAAGAGGAAAAAGCTGCGCAATCAAAAACTTGCTAGCAGACCTCAAAAATGATCGTACTGTGGGGATCACGTCGCTTGTCGATGACCCGAGAAAACGTACAAAGAAGAAGGAGCTACGCAACCAAAAACTTGCTAGCAGTCCTTGAAAACGATCGTACTGTGGGGATCACGTCGCTTGTCGATGACCCGAGAAAACGTACGAAGAGGAAAGAGCTGCACAACCAAAGATAGCAGACCTCGAAAAAGATCGTACTGTAGGGATCACATCGCTTGTCGACGACCCGAGAAAAGTACGAAAAAGAAGGAGCTGCACAACTAAAACCATGCCAGCAGACCTCGAAAATGATCGTACTATGGGGATCACGTCGCTTGCTGACGATCCGAGAAAACGTACGAAGAAGGAGCTGCGCAACCAAAAACTTGCCAGCAGACCTCGAAAACGATTCGTATTGTGGGGAGCACGTCGCTTGTCGATGACCCGAGAAAACGTACGAAGAAGAAGGAGTTGTGCAACCAAAAACTTGCCAACAGACCTCGAAAATGATTGTACTATGGGGATCACGTCGCTTGTCGACAACCCGAGAAAATGTACGAAGA
>JXTB01000972.1:38481-51805 GCA_002914805.1 Parasponia andersonii | reverse complement strand
AGTTGCCACTAATCTCATTTGCATGCTTGACACCTAGCCTGTTCTATTCCACTACGTGCTTCCAACTGACACCTCATGCTTTCGAACTTTACACCATGTGCTTTGATTTGACACCTCGTACTCTGATTCAACACCTCGTGCTTACAATGCCACCTCGTGCTTATGGAGACATCATGCTTAGACCACCTCGTGCTTCACTTTTTTTTTGACTTATCATCTAAATATCATGATTTATAGAATTGTCGCACGAAATCGAGAAATACTAACTTCTCTCTAGAAATTGATCACAACATCAGAAGTAGTCTTGTCACTTCCGTCAGTAGCTTATCTATTCTAGATTGTTTAAAACTTAACTGTCAGTTTTCGTCAAAAATATTTTCTTTCATCATATTGTCCATCTTCAAAAGTTTACACTGCTAAGTTCCTCAATCAGTAGCTTAACTCATTTCTATTGTATAAAACCTAAGAGTAAAAGATTGTCTCGTAAAACATGAAATCCTTTTTACTAAGATCTTTATGAACTTATAAAATCATTAAGCTCCTCACTGACCAATTTAACTCATTTACGTAACTTAGTGCTAGACAAAGCTCTATTACACAAAACATGCAAGCATGCATGTGAATCGGGGTGTAACACGTAAGCTATTACCTTACTATTCTACATTAGCACACACCCCAATCTTTTCTTTAACGCGTCGCTATAAATTAGAAGGTTTCCTGATCCAGACGAAATAGTGAGTATTGGGGCTGAAATCAATCTTTGTTTCAACTCTTGAAAACTTTTCTCACAAGCCTCAGTCCATTAAAATTTTTGATTCTTTCTAGTGAGTTGTGTGAGAGTTATAGCTATCCTAGAAAATCCATCAACAAATCTTCTACAGTAGCCCACTAGTCCTAGGAAACTTCGTAGCTCAAAAGCATTATTCGGTCTTGACCACTTTCTAACTGCTTCTATCTTTCTTGGATCCACTGAAATACCTTCACCAAAAACTATATGACCCAAAAAGATAACTTTCTCAAGCTAGAATTCACACTTTTTAAACTTGGTATAAAGTTGCTTCTCTTTCAACTTCTGTAATGTAAGTCTCAAATGCACCTCATGTTCATTTTTGGACCTGAATAAACTAGAATGTCATCAATGAACACTATTACAAACTTATCTAGATAATCTTTAAAAACTCTATTCATCATATGCATAAAGGCTGCTAGGGCATTGGTCAATCCAAATGGCATTATTAAGAATTCATAATGGTTGTATCGGGTCCAAAAGGCTGTTTTTAGCACATCTTCTTCTCTAATTTTTAGTTGATGGTATCTAGATCTCAAGTCAATCTTGGAAAATACAGCTGAACCTTGTAATTGGTCAAACAAATCGTCAATCCTAGGAAGTGGGTACTTATTCTTAATTGTCACTTTATTTAACTCTCTGTAATCAATACACATCCGCATTGTACCATTTTTCTTCTTGACAAACAAAACTGGAGTGCCCTATGATGAATAGCTAGGTCTAACAAAATTTTTGTCTAAAAGTTCCTGTAATTGTGTCTTCAGTTCTTTCAACTCTGCAGGTGCCATTCTATAGGGTGTCTTCGATATTGGTGCAGTACCAGGTAATGATTCAATAACAAACTCAATTTCCCTATCTGGTGGTAATCCTGGTAATTCTTTTGGAAAAACTTCAAAGAAATCTCTAACTATCGGTACATCTTTAGGTCTCAATTACTGTTCCATAGAAGTATCTATTACGTTTGCTAAATCGCCTGAACAACCATTGTCCAATAATTTCTTTGCCTTCAAAGCAGAGATGATAGGTACATTATTTTTTTGTGGAGTACCGATGAAAACAAACTGAGCCTCTTTAGAAGGTTGGAAAATTACTCTTTTCTTTCCACAGTCAATAGTAGCATTATACTTGGAAAGCCAATCCATACCGAGTATTACCTCATATTCCTACTGTAATGCCCAAGATTCTCACAAGCATAATAGGCCAATAATAAATATGTTCATATTACATAATAGACATATCATGAAACTAGTGTCAATTTTATGATAAATTGCTCATTTGATCGTTAAATTCTTTTAATATATATTATTATACTAATGGTTGTCGAAGTGTTTCCATGTAGTGTAAAGTCTCAGTACCCTTAGAGAGAGAGCTTGGTGTGTGAAAAGAACAAAGAATATATTCATGAATAATAATACTATATGCACATGCATTAAAAATCATGTCTATTGATAACTTAGTCAAATAGTAGTTTTTTCGGCAAAATGCATCTTTCACACTTTTCAGAGCCAAATTTACTGTGCATTTAGCACATCAATTAGCTTTAATTTAATGTTTAGAACTCATTTCTAGCATTTTTAAAAAAATTTAATTCCAGGTAAGCTCGAGATGATAATCATTATACTGAACTGTGTTTAATTACACTAAGCTAGCTTAGATTCAGCTTAATCGCATAATGTCATCCTTGTGCATTCTATGAATTGGGTAATTATACTATATTTGCATTATCAATTAGAGTCTAATGGACTTTTTTTTTATGTTCAATGATTTGTTATGGGGCTAGGTGCCATCAAATTAGAATAAGATTGGCCATATAGGATCATAAGTCAAAGTATGACTAGATTTCACTTTCTAAGCTAGGTTTCACCATTTTGATCTACACTTGAGTGTATAGGATTGACCAGCAACGTGGTGAGTATGCTAAGTAGGTTTTAGAGCTTGACACATGGAAGTAATGAGCAAAATACCTAAAATACCCCTTAGAATTTAAGTTATGTCATTCTTAGCCTTTAAGTGTTGATTTTTTACCAAATCTGGTCATTTCTTTCCTCTTCCTCCCCATCCATGACTTGAATCACTCCAGCCATTTTCTACAATTCTCTCAACTCCCCTTATCCATATCTAAGAGTTTCCAAGTGATAGAACTCGATTTGGAGCTCAAGAAAGCAAGATAGGTTCAAATTAATCAAGGTAATTCTACTTGTTCTTCTTCCTAGGTTTTGTGTTGTTAGTTCAATTCTCCACTTGATACCACTTAAGTAATGTTTCCTATAGGTCCTCTTGAGTCCTAAGATCAATTTCAAAGCCTTAGAAATCAGTTTTGTGGAGGTAGAAGGCAAGAGCTTCAACAAAAGTTCAAACTAGTCAAGGTGAGTTTTTTTGTGGAGTTTAGAATTGGTAATTTATTTCCATTGCTTTAGCTCTTTAATTAAAGCTTTTATTTGATAAATTAAGTTCTAAGGAAACCTTATATATGGCTGGAAACACAAAATTTAAGTGGAAGATTGAAGTTAGTCTTAAAGCCCTAAAGTTTGCTACTTGTGGATTCAAGTGTTTCCATTGTTAGAATAAGCTCCCCATATTTGTAATCTCATTTTATAAAATTAAAATGTATATTTTGTTGATCCCATTATATAAATATATTTGTTTCGTTGCTGTTTGTGACAATAGAAAAGTGTAAAATTGGTTTTAAACTTTGTTTAAAATGAAAGGAATTCAAGTATACCTAGGTTGTTCTAAATGATCCTCTTTGAGTTATATATGTAGGAATTGGCTTGCTGATTGTTATTACACGTCTTAAACCATGATTTTAATCATGTGGGGATGTCCTAAAAATAGGGGAGGTGCTGTCCAAATATTTTTATAACCAAATGGTGCCGTTTAGAAGCTAATGTCATTTTGGTTCGTTTTGTGGTTATGGTTCCTTCTTTTGTAAAAGCTGTGATTCGGTCTTGTACTTATTTTTTTTAAGTTACATTGTAGTAATAATGTTAGTAATAAAATTGACATTAGGTCTTCTACACACCTTGCCACAAAGGATATTGACCCTTTCCACTATCTTTTCTACCAAACATAAGGTAAGTGAAGAATTATTTTAACTGCATCACAAGAACAATAGTAGATACAAGATGTTTTCCTACTTGCTTATGTGTATTATTTCAATTATATGTTATTTATATTGTTGTTGCAAAGCTTAGGGAAACATAAGCATGGCATGATGATTAAGCATGATTTTCAAAGAAGTGAAGTTTTCCACACATTGGATTTAATGTAGTACCATTGTACTAATTTTACGAGATATATTTTAAGTACAGTGTTTAGTCTGTCTGCATTGGGTAAGTATGGTTTGCACAGGCATCCTTCCCGCATAGGTGGGCACGGCTTACCGACTGCCGGGACTAAACTTTGTACTATGAGATTTATCAGGTGCATTACTTAGTCGGTCTGCATTGGGTATGTATGGTTTACATTGGCCATGTGTTTCCTTCCCGCACAGGTGGACACGGCCTACCGACTGCCGTGACTTTGTAATGTACTCAAGGGCCCTATAAAGAAATGTTTTCTAAGAAAAGTGCATCAAAATGAAAAGTTATGAAAGAAAGAGTACAATAGGAATTTCAATAAAGTTTATGCATGAAACATGTTCACAAGCATCCATGATCTTTACTTACTGAGCATTAGCTCATTTAGATCCTGTGATGTAGGTGAGGACATTTTTGATGTATAGGGTTGCTGGTTGGCTAGCACGCTTTCTTATCACTATGATCATACCGATGTAGATGAGCTTGACTTGTGGGTAGTGTTTTCTTTGTATTTTGTTATTCTAGTGTGTTGTAAATACTACTGCTGATGGCAAGATAAACTGATAAGGAGTTTTTAGTTGTATATTTTGTAAAGACACTTTTAAAAAATAATGCCACATAGTCTCTTTTGTTTTAGAGCTCGAAAAGTTTAAATTTGGCCCACCTTTTTGCAAAAACTAAAAATATGGTTTATAAAAGAGTAAAGCTTCCTAGTTTGACCTACATAGTCATATAGTTAAGCTAGGGGTATATGATCATGTGACAGAAAGCTCAGTCAACCAGTAAGTCTAATTAATTGCATAGGTGCACTTTATTTTATTATATAAATTTGATGCACACATTATTATTGGCTATTATGTTTGTTTGTAAGTAAGAGCCATTGTATAGGAAATTATGCCAAGGGGTAGAGGTCAGACTAGCCACCCGAGGGGTGATCAAGACAATGACAAAAATACTACCATTTATCGATTGGCTAAATTAGTAGAACGATAAGCTCAACAAATAGGGAGGCTTATAGAATGAGATCAAAGGAGAGACAAACAATTACCAGTGCAAGTTGTGGCAAGACAAGAAAATCATGAACCAGCTTCTGAAAGGTTTAGGAAGAATAGACCTCCAGTTTTTAAAGGTGAAACCGATCCATTATTAGCTGAGGAGTGGATTCAGAGTTTGGAGGGCATCTTTGATTATATAAGAATCCCTGACGAAGAGAAAGTTTCTTGTGCTACTTATATATTCCAAATGGATGCCAGGCATTGGTAGAATTCCATAAAGTCAATCACTGATGTTAACAGTTTAACTTGGGAGAGATTCAAGGAAATCTTTTACAGGAAGTACTTTAGTGAAGCTCATCGACTTGCAAAGGCAGCTGAGTTTACTAATTTGAGGTAAGGTGGCATGTCTGTGTGTGATTATATAAAGAAATTTGATGAACTATCCCACTTTGCTCCTCATATGGTGAGTACCAACGAGTTGAAAGTAAATCAGTTTCTACAAGGGCTCAAAGCAGAAATATATAGGGATATTAAGATGTCTACAGGAAAAAGTGCACCTTACACAGAAGTTGCAGAAAAATCCCTTGAAGCTGAACTAAAGGTGATGAAGGCACTATAAATTAGAAGAAACATAAATATGGCAAGGAGAAATGCAAATTTCAGAAAAGGTACTCAATCAGGGTTTGATGGCGACAAAAGGAAATTTCCACAGGGTAAGGGACAAAGACACGATCCTTCAAAGCGCCCAGCAATAAGTCAAAAAATGCAATCCACTCCAACTCAGAAAGTTACATGTCCCAAATATGGAAAGCCTTATAAAGGTGAATGCCTTTTTGGTAGTAGAGCGTGTTATACATGTGGCAAGACAGGGCATTTTTCCAAGGATTGTCCCTCCACCTTTGGTGAACAAAAGAAAGTTCCAGCTTGTGTATTTACCATGAATGTGACAGATGTTGAGGCTAATCCATCGGTTGTAGCAGGTCAGATCTCTATCTTTGATATTTTTGCAAATACATTAATAGATTCTGGAGCTAAACATTCATTTGCATCACTAGTATATGTGAGAAAATTAGGCAGATCACCTGAAACTTTGAATTTAAGATACTGTGTAACTATTCCATCTGAGGAAGTGCTATACACTGGTCAAGTTTTGAGAGCGTGTCCAATACAGATGGACGGTAGAGAGTTGTGGGTAGACTTAATAGTGTTGGATATGCAGGATTTTGAGGTGATTTTGGGTATGGATTGGCTATCTAAGTATCATGCTAGTATTGATTGTAATAGTAAGAGAGTGGTATTTCAGCCACCTGGTGAAGAAGAGTTTACTTTCCTTGGGTCTTCTACGAAGAAAATGGTACCAATTATTTCAATGATAAAAGCGAGGAAGTTACTTGAGAAAAGATGCGCTGGTTATCTGGCAAATGTAATGGATAATAGAGAAGAACTTAGGATGAAACCATAGGAAGTACCAGTAGTTAATGAATTTCTAGAGGTATTCCCAGAAGATTTACCGGGATTACCACCTGATAGAGAGATAGAGATTGCTATTGACTTGCTACCTGGCACTGTTCCTATTTCTAAAGCACCATATAGAATGGCTTTAGCAGAGTTGAAGGAATTAAAGGTACAATTACAGGAGCTTTTGGACAAGGGGTTTATACGTCCAAGCTTTTCACCATGGGGTACTCCAGTGCTATTCGTAAAGAAGAAAGAAGGAACTATGAGGACTATGAGGCTTTGTATTGATTACAGAGAGTTAAATAAGGTTACAATCAAGAATAAATATCCTCTCCCTAGAATTGATGATTTGTTTGATCAGTTACAAGGTGCTTCAGTATTTTCCAAGATTGATTTAAAATCAGGATACCATCAACTAAAGATTAAGGAAGAAGATATTCCTAAGATAGCTTTTAGGACAAGATACGGACACTATGAGTTTTTAGTGATGCCCTTCGGTTTAACTAATGCCCTAGCTACTTTTATGGGCATGATGAACAGAGTATTGAAGGATTTCTTGGATAGTTTTGTTATAGTGTTCATTGATGACATTTTGATATATTCGCGCTCAAGGGAGGAGCACATGGAGCATTTGAGAATAGTTTTTGTAACGCCCCCTAGCTTAACCATATTGTCATATACAGTCAAACTATGAAGTATTATTCTTTTTTAAACATTATCTTTTGTTTTGATAAAAAGGTGGGCAAATTTTGAACTTTCTAAAACCTTTAAACAAACCAACTGCATGACATTTCTTGTTAAAAGTGTCTTTACAAAATGTACAATCAAAAGAGGTTTTCACCAGTCTATTTTGCCATCAACAGTAGTATTTACATTACACCGAAATATCTCAAAACAAAATGTCACCCACAGGTTAAGCTCGTCTACATCTGTATGATCATGGCGATAAAAGGCAAGCCACGCAACCAGCTAGTCGATACGAAAATGTGCCTCCTCATCTACATCACAAGACTAAAATGAGCTAAAGCTCAGTAAGTAAAAACTATGCATGCTTATGAATGCTTTAAAATCTCATAAAGTTCTCATTGTACCCTTTTCTTTCTTAAACATATGAGTCCATGCATTTTCCTTAAAAATTATTCTTAGTTGGGCCTTTTATTACATTGATTGTCCCGTAAGTCGATAGGCCGTGATAACATTAGGCGGAAATCTGGCCAAGAGTAAAAATAAGGCACGACCGTCGTGTGAGGATTTTGAAAACTCATTCCCTCATCAAAGGGGCATCCCACACCATGCTAATCTTGTCCCGCTTCAACGAGACACATCATAAGATCCGTAAATCCCGCATCAATAGGAGAGTCTGCATCAACTGACTTACCTGTCCAGCTGTGACAGACTAACAATTGCCATTAAAACTAATCTTATAAAATTGGTACAATGGTACTCACTTTCAAATACTCTTATAATAAAAGTCTCCATTTGCATGCAAAACATGCCATGCACATGCCATTTCATAACTTTGAGAAATAAGTAAGTTTCACATAAATACATCTTCCATATGGTTCTTGTGATGTAGTTGTAAGTCTTTACTTACCTCGTGTCCTAAATAGAAATTGATAGTGGAAAGGGTCAATATCCTCTAGAGATTGGTGTGCTAATTACCTGTCATAAATTACTATTATTCAAGGTGCACATTTTACAAAAGAATGCATCACGATAATTGAAAAAGACCGAAATCAGAACTTTCACCAATTTAGGAAAATTAATCTTAAAATGACTTAGGAGTGTATAAATCACTTAAAATACTTAACAGATAATAACTAGCATTGAAAAACTGTTCAAAAGTGGTAAAATATAAATGCTAGTTCATTAGCACAAAATGATCAAAAATGGCACATAATGTTTTTTGTGAAAGCTAGTCCAATTGCCTTTAAATGGTGCCATTTCATTTTAAAAATATCTGGACAGCACCTCCCCTGCTTTTAGGACATTTCCACATGGTTATAAACCTGAAATAACAATTAATAATTCAATTCCCACATATACACATCAAAGAGGATCACTTCGAATGGCATAAGCACACTTGAACTCTTTTTTCGGTTTAAACAAAATTTAAAACCACTTTTACACTTGTGTGCCATCACAACCAGCCACCAAATAAGTGTAAGAAATAATAGAATCAGTAAAATATACACTCCACATTTAAGAAATCAGATTACAAATATAGAACTTAATCTACTACACATGAAAAAAAAACTTAATTCCATAAATAGCAAACTTTGGGGCTTTAGATCTATCTTTAATCCTCCACTTAAGTTTTATGTTTCCAGCTATATATAAGGGTTCCTAGGACAATCATTCATCAAATAATAGCTTAGGTTTAAGAGCTGAAATAAAGGAAATTTATTACAAATTCAAAATCCTACTTAAACCTTACCTTGACTAGTTGGGGTCTTTGCTAGACTTCTTGCCTTCTATCTCCACCAAACTGATTTCCAAGGCTTAGAAACAGATTTTTGAACTTAAGAGGACCTAGAGAAACAAATATTTAAGTGGGAACAAGTAGAGAATTGAAATTATAGGGAAAGACCTAGTAAGAAGAATTAGTAGAACTACCATGACTAGTTTGGATCTATATTGCTTTTTAGAGCTCCAACTTGAGTTCTACCACTTGGAAACTCTTGGAGATTGTTAAGAGAATTGAGAGAAGTGCAAAAAGGTATTGGAGAGGCTCAGGTCATGGCTGGAGAGAAAGGGAAAGCAAATGACCAAATTTGACCCAAAATCAACACTTAATGGCTAAGAAAATGTATGACTTAAATTCTAAGGGGTATTTTGGGTATTTTTCATGTTACTTTCTATGTGTCCAGCTCTAAAACATTCTTGCCATACTCACCACATTGCTGGTCACTCCTATACACCCAAGTGTAGCCAAACTTGGTGAATCCTACCTTAGAAAATGAAAACTAGATATACTTTGACTTATGATTCTATATGGCCAATCTTATTGTAATTTGGTAGAACCTAGCCCCATAACCAATCATTAAGCATAAAAATAAGTCAATTATACTCCAATTAACAATGCAAACGTAGTATTATTGTCATAATTATATTCTTTGTTCTTTTAGCACACCGAGCTCTCTCTCTCTAATGGTATTGAACCTTTACACTGCATTGGGACACTTCGATAATCATTAGTATAAAAAAATGTATGTAAATGCACATAACATAATGAATGAGTATGTTACTACAAAACTAGTGTTAACGACTTCTAGATGCCTAATATGCAATTAGAACATATTTATTATTGACTCAATATGCATGTGAGATTCTTGGGCACCACAATTTTGAGGATCTTGAAAGAAAAGCAGTTGTATGCAAAATTCAATAAGTGTGAGTTTTTGGTTGGAGAAAGTTATCTTCCTTGGTCATGTAGTGTCTGGAAATGGTATTTCTGTGGACCCAGCAAAGGTTGAAGCTATAAGTAATTGGTCAAGGCCTACAAATATTTCAGAGATTCGTAGTTTCTTGGGATTGGCTGGTTACTATAGAAGGTTTGTAGAAGGATTTTCTAAGTTGGCCTCTCCATTGACTCAGTTGACTAGAAAGAATGTGAAGTTTCATTGGAATGATGATTATGAAAAGAGTTTTCAAGAGTTAAAACATCATTTGGTCACAACTTCTATACTTTCTATACCCACTGGATCAGGAGGATTTGTTGTTTACAGTGATGCTTCAAGGAATTGTCTAGGCTGTGTTCTAATGAAAAATAGTCAGGTTATCGCCTATGCTTCTAGGCAACTAAAAGAATATGAAAAGAAATATCCTACTCATGATTTGGAGCTAGCAGCAGTAGTTTTTGCACTTAAGATTTGGAGACATTATCTTTATAGAGAAAGATGTCAAATTTACACAGATCATAAAAGTCTCAAGTATTTCTTTGCCCAAAAGGAACTGAATATGAAACAGAGAAGATGGCTTGAACTAATAAAAGACTATGATTGTGAAATTAACTATCATCCAGGAAAAGCTAATGTGGTTGCAGATGCTCTAAGTGCTAAGTCATTAGCTGCTATGTCACTCAAGTATGTTGATCAAAAGCATATTTTGATGGATTTGCATCGATTGGAATTAGAGATTGTGCCTACAGGTTTAATTGAGAGATTAGCAGCTCTTACGTTGCAACCTACAATTTTAGAGAGAATTAAACAAGACCAGAATACGGATCCCTATCTGAGAGGTTTAAAGACTAAGATAGAGTCTGGAAAGGAGGTAGCCTTCAAGATTTCTGGTGATGGTGTAATCAGATACAGAAATAGACTCTGTGTGCCAGACGGAAAAATTAGAAAGGAGATATTAACAGAAGCTCACACTATTCCCTACTCTGTGTATCCTGGTATTACAAAGATGTATAGAGATTTGAAAATGCATTACTGGTGGCCAAGTATGAGGAAAGATGTGATTGAGTTTGTAGAACAATGTCTCACATGTCAGCAAGTTAAAGCTAAACATTAAAGACCTGCCGGTACATTAAAGCCCATACATGTGCCACAATGGAAATGGGAAGAGATTGCTATGGATTTGGTGGTTGGACTTCCTAGGACAAAGAAAGGCCATGATGCTATTTGGGTTATTGTGGATAGATATACTAAGTCAGCCCATTTCCTGCCGATTAAAGTGATTTATAGTTTGGATCAGTTGGCTCGGTTGTATGTTCAAGAAATCATTAGACTACATGGTGTTCCAAAGGTTATTATTTCTGACCGAGATGCTAGATTCACTTCAAAATTCTAGAAGAGGGTTCAGGAGGCTATGGGTACAAAACTGGTGTTCAGTGCAGCTTTTCATCCTCAAATAGATGGACAATCAGAGAGAACCATACAGACTCTTGAGGATATGCTTAGAGCTTGTGTGCTAGATTTTCATGAATCTTGGAGCAAGTACTTGCCATTGACAGAATTTTCCTACAACAATAGTTATCAAGCTTCAATTGAAATGCCTCCGTATGAAGCCTTATATGGAAGAAAATGTAGATCTCCAATTCACTAGTATGAGATGGGAGAAAGGAAATTTCTTGGTCCAGAATTGGTAAGAGAAACAGCTGAAGAAGTAGAAAAGATTCGTAAACGGTTATTAGCTGTTCAGAACAGACAGAAGCATTATGCTGATCCTAAAAGGAGAGAGGTTATATTTGATGTTGGGGACAAAGTATTTTTGAAGGTTGCACCTATGAAAGGAATCATGAGGTTTTGGAAGAAAGGGAAGCTTAGTCCTAGATATATAGGCCCATTTGAGATACTTGACAAAGTTGTAGATGTTGCCTATAGACTTGCATTACCACCCTTACTATCAAACGTGCACAATTTTTTTCACATCTCTATGTTAAGAAGATATGTTCCAAACCCTTCACATGTTTTAAGTTACGAGCCATTGGAGTTGAGCCAAGATGTGAGTTATGAAGAAGAACCAGTGGAGATTTTGGATAGAAAAGAGAAGGAGCGTAGAAGCAAGAAGATCCCTTTGGTCAAAGTATTCTAGAGGAACCACGAAGTAGAAGAGGCGACATGGGAAAGAGAAGAAGAGATGAAAACTAAGTATCCTCACTTATTTGGGAAAGCAAATTTCGAGGACGAAATATAATAAGGAGCGAAGGATTGTAATGCCCAAGATTCTCACATGCATAATAGGCCAATAATAAACATGTTCATATTACATAATAGACATATCATGAAACTAGTGTCAATTTTATGATAAATTGCTCATTTGATCGTTAAATTCTTTTAATATATATTATTATACTAATGGTTGTCGAAGTGTTCCCATGCAGTGTAAAGGCTTAGGACCCTTAGAGAGAGAGCTTGGTGTGTGAAAAGAATAAAGAATATATTCATGAATAATAATACTATATGCACATGCATTAAAAACCATGTCTATTGATAACTTAGTCAAATAGTAGTTTTTTCAGAACCAAATTCACTGTGTATTTAGCAATTTGAATAGCTTTAATTTAATGTTTAGGACTCATTTCTAGCATTTTTGAAAAAAAGTTCATTCTAGTTAAGCACGAGATGACAGTCATTATACTGAACTGTGTTTAATTACACTAAGCTAGCTTAGATTTAGCTTAATCGCGTAATGTCATCCTTGTGCATTCTATGAAATGGGTAATTATACTATATTTGCATTATCAATTAGAGTCTAATGGACTTTCTTTTTATGTTTAATGATTGGTTATGGGGCTAGGTGCCATCGAATTAGAATAAGATCGGCCATAGAGGATCATAAGTCAAAGTATAACTAGATTTCACTTTCTAAGCTAGGTTTCACCATTTTGGTCTACACTTGAGTATATAGGATTGACCAGAAACGTGGTGAGTAAGCTAAGGATGTTTTAGAGATTGGCACATGGAAGGTAATGAGCAAAATACCTAAAATACACCTTAGAATTTAAGTTATGTCATTCTTAGCCTTTAAGTATTGATTTTTGACCAAATCTGGTCATTTCTTTTCTCTTCCTCCCCAGCCATGACTTGAACAACTCTAGCCACTTTATATACTTCTCTAAATTCCCCTTATCCATATCTATGAGTTTGCAAGTGATAAAACTCAATTTGGAGCTCAAGAAAGCAAGATAGGTTCAAACTAATCAAGGTAATTCTACTTGTTCTTCTTCCTAGGTTTTGTGTTGCTAGTTCAATTCTCCATTTGATACCACTTAAGTAATGTGTCCTATAGGTCCTCTTGAGTCCTAAGATCAATTTCAAAGCCTTAGAAATTAGTTTTGT
>JXTB01000971.1:36187-51811 GCA_002914805.1 Parasponia andersonii | reverse complement strand
CAAATTTATTAGTATTTATTACAAATTTATACTCTCTGTTTTAAATATCCATTTCTATTATTACATTTATGAAAATACCCTTAAAAGTTTATATATATATATATATATATATATATATATTAAACCAAGTCAAACTTAAAACTTCAATAAAATTTAAAAAGTTTTTTGATAAATAATATTTAATTTGTGTGGCTTTTTGCATTTTTAATATTATTTTTTAATAGTTGCATTTTTAGCTATTAATTTTAATCTGTTTTAAATTTAAATTAAGTATTAAAATATATGTCCTTAAAGTTTAGAAGGGTATTTTGATAAATTCTCAATGCTGAAAAGTTGTGTTTGACCCAAAAAAGTATAAATTTGTTATAAAATTCAAATATAGAGATTAATATTGACAATAATCATAACACAAAATAAAAATTGAACAAATACTCAAAAATACAAGGTATAAAATGTAACTAACCCATAAAAAAATATGTACGAACAATTGAATACTTTTTATATTACTGTATTAAAAAAAATGACTAGTTAGGACCCTCAACTATATAAAAATAAACACAAAGAAACCCAAAAATAAATATAAAAAAATAACACTATTAGAAGAACTTGATCAAAGTAGCAAACTAAAAAGAGAAATTTTTGTTGAAAGGAGAAAAAATAGGAGAAAATTCGGTTAAATTAGTGAATGACATGAACTTCTTTTATACTTCTTAGTAGTTTAAAAGGGTGTTATATTTCAAATTTTCCTGCAAAATGTTAGAAAATCCAAAAAATATTGAAAATAAATAAAGATATAAAAAATACTTGACCCTTGGGTCTAATGCTTTTGACTAAGCTTGCATTTTCTCAAGATGCTTTGCTTTATAAAATAAGAATCAAGTTGCTTCATAGGATAGAGCCTTCGCTCGCTGTTTAATTGAATGTGAATCATAGGAATCATTAGGCCACCTCGCATATTAACTTGAGGTTTCATATTTGAATATCTTCCACAAGGTATAAACCTGTAGAAACTGTTAGGACATTCTGAAGATTCAGAATTTCATGTCATGTCGATAACTTAAAAACAAGTTAGATCAATCTTTACGGTCTTGCGATTCGAATCCATTAACTTAAAACGGGGTTTAAGTAGTAGGATAAGTTAGGTTATTTTTGAAAAACAACGAGCATGAGTGATGCAAACTCGATATTTGCTTTTCAAAAGTTCTATGTCAAAATAGAATTAATAGCAACATATTGTTGGAATAATGTCCTATAAAACAGTTTATTATTTAGACATTATAAATAATATTTATTGGATTATTTAGTATCTATTTGTTATTAATAAATTCCATGTTATGAATATCTATTTTATTTATGTCTCATTGATATACATGTGATGTGTATGTTTATCTTATGCAAACATCTAAAAGATTCCAAGACATGAAATGAGTAATACAGAATTATTTATATGATGAGTTCATATGTGGAAGACATTATATTCTTTATTTCATTATGTCTAAATTAAATCGTTCGCATTCTACATATTGAAGATGGAATACTTTACTATGTCATAGAATGTAGTGTTGTCTATTTAATTAATAAAGTCTCTAATTATTGAAGTGAGTCTTTTGATAGAAACACTAGTGTATTGTAAGAAAGTTATAATAGCATCGAATAGGATCTAGTGAATTAGAATTTGAGATTAAGTACCGTAACTCAAATTTCTAATTTTACTAATCTAGCACTATTATAGAAGACCTAAATCCTAGTGATTAACGAACTTACTTTCATATATTTTGTCTTTTTGAGTTACTAAAGGACTAGTTCCAATTTATAGTTCGAACTCCGATATCTTGGAAGATAAGGTATATAAAATGTGTATAACATTTTTTATGATGGACACCATGCATATGATGTCACTTTGAGTTTTTCAAGTACTTGGATAATATAAACCAGGGCCTCAGTATTCACTATATGAATTTAACTGTATTGGTAAAAGAAGATATAAACACCATAGTCAACTATTATCCATTAGATGAAAAATGGTAACTGAAAGGTAAATATGTACTAGAGAGGTAATACAGTAATTTCACCCTACTAGTACGACATTACATTGGAGGTATGTCTACAGGTATAGTATATGCTAAATGGATCAAGCTAATTAATTGTTAATAAGCTTCACAGAAAATAAATGATATTTAGTTCAAGAGTTCAATATTGGGCCTATAGTGGTGTGCCCCAATATTAATGGACAAGGCCCAATCATAATTAAGAGTTAATTATGATAGTAGTGGGTATATGGTTCATTGGAGTTTGGGCTTTATGGATCCATCTGGTCCCCTTTCTAGCTCAAATTAAAGCCCAATATTCATTTGATGATCAGTTGAGCCCAACAAGCCTAATAAGCCTATTAGGGTTTACTAATCTCTCTATATTTAAGAGAAAATTTCTCTAGCAACGAGATACAAGTGATATACGTGAAACACCCCTTGAGAAGAGAGTGTCACACCAAAACAGAGAAAGAGAGAGTAGAGAAAATTGGCCACCACTAGGGATTCACTGTCCTTGGTGTTTCAGCCATCCCGAAGAAATCGGTTTGAGAAGATAGTCTTCTTGTTCATTTGCGGATCTCTTTGTTAGGAATCAAGAAGGTGACTATCCACCGGATCAATCAAACGGCTTTCGAGAATAGACGGAAAGACGAGAAGGTTATGGAGCGAATCCGGGTATTGTTCTTGTCTAGATCAAGAGTTAATTCATGTTAGATCACGATCTGAAACGTTTTATAAAAAGAAAAATTTTATACGACCAATTCCGCTGTATTTCTTGATTTTATAAAACTATAATGTTCTTAAAAATAATTTTATGAAAATATTTTCCAAAAATTTATTCTAATAAATACCAGCACATATCACAACGAACTATAGATGTCTTACTTACTCACTTTTTGTTCGAAGAGGGCTATCGTGTGATACGACATGCTAAGGCATAAAGCAAGAAGAAAATTTCTAAAATTTTTAGAAAGTTTAGAAATTCAGTAATCTAAAATTCCAACCCTTCTAATATGAACATTTACATAGTTCCTTAGGAAGGGACTAGAAGATTACTTAATCTGATCCCACTGCCCCCTTAGTTTTATGGTATTCAAAAATGACTGCAAAACTATAAAAAATGAACCAATAGAATAAGACGTATCACAAATTGAAGGAATAATTCCTTTATTGATTAATTCGAATGACAAATAATCCTCCTAGTTTTATAGTGTTACAATAATTGTCATAAAACTATAAGTAGACGACGTATAAGAACGAAGATAGATCGTAAGAAGAAAATGCATAAACTTTTATTGACAGAATCATCAAAGATACCCTACAAGCTAGTAGTCACATAATAATTTATACAAGATAAAGAGACTTTAGAAGAATTACTGATAGTAGCGATGAAAATTCATCTAGTATGAAGAGCTCATTATTCGAGAGCTCGAATATGATGGAGCTCGAATTTAATGGAGCTCAAATATGGAGAGCTTAATGATTGAGTAGAGATCTTGATGAGGGTTTTTGAAACTGAGTGACGATTTTGTCTAAGTCAAAGATAATAAATTCAAACATAGGGGAGAGCTTGCATAATCAAAAGCTCAATGATCTAGAGATCTTCAAGGTTTGAAGAACAGAGTGAAGACCTCATCGAGATCAAAGATAATGAGGAGCTCGAATATGATGGAGAGTTCTTGTAATAGTTAGCTCAAATATGGGGGGAGAGCTCATGTAATGAGGAGCTCATATATAATTGGAAGCTTGAGTATAAGGAGCTTAAGGACCGAATAGAGATATTATAGAGCTATAATCAACTGAATAGAGATCTCGTTGAAGCCACATAGTTGATTTCATTCAATCTTATAGAGATATGTCTCGATCATGAGGTGCATATATTCTCAACCTAGAGAGACATCCCTCAACCATAAGTGTGAGCCGACCAGCAAATTTTTCTCACTTACATGAGCACATCAATAGTGATTATAGACTTTAGTAACCCCACATTCTTCGCCAAGACTAATTTAGCTAAGATGTCTACTTGGCTATTTTCTAAGAGGTAGTAGCTAAATACTCTATGTAGTTAACATTGAGAAGAGACGTTGTACTTCTTACAGATAGGCTAAAATCTTTCCTTTTCTTGATTGGTAATTACCAATTACTTGGCACACCACTAATTGGGAATCACTAAACACCTCGATTATCTCTAACTTCATTTCTTGTGCAAACTTAAGTCCAATAATTAGTTCTTCATATTCTATTTCATCATTCGATACTAAAAAACCAGAGCAAAGTACGTAATGAATATCACACCATTCTAAACTGATCAACATCAAACCCACACCAGTTTTATTTTTGTTTGACAATCTTTAATCGTAGTGCGAGGTCGAAAATTGATGTCGAATTAACTTAGCTCAATTGCCCACTTGAGTAATCGTCCTGACACTCGAAGCTTTTATAAATCCGATTTTAATGGAAAGTTTGTGAAAATCTCAATGGAATGTGCATGGAAATAAGGTCAAAGTTTCCTATATGCGATGACAAGTGCTAGTGCCAACTTCTCCATCTTTGGATATCTCATTTTGGCATCGAGTAATCTTTCGCTTACATAAAGCATAGGTCGTTGTACATTTTCTTCTTCTTAAATTAAAGTAGTGCTTGTCACATATTTGGAAATAGTAAGATACATGTATAATTTTTCCCCTGGTTTAGGCTTCAACAAAAGTGGAGGAGAAGCCAAGTATTTCTTTAAATCTTGGAACATCTGCTCACACTTCTCTGTCCACTCAAACTTCTTCTATCCCTTCAATATCTCAATAAATGGTAAGCATTTTTCAGTTGATCTTAAGATAAATCGGCTTAGTGCAGCCACTCTTCTTGGCATGCTCTACACATCTTTGGGTTTGCGAGGTGATTATATGTCAATCAATGCTTCGATCATTTGAGGATTAGCTTCGATACTGTGGCATCCCCCCCTTCCCACACACGTACGTAAAGAAATTTGTATAAATATTTAGTGAGATTGGGAGATGCTACTCGACTTAGAACTGATAAAACAAGGGAAAATTAAAACTTTTGACTTTCTAGAGAGAGAAAGAAAAACTCCACTCATTTTTACATATAGTATAATTTATACATATATACATACTCCCAAAGTGGACCTCTCATAAAAATATACATAATGTAAATACACTCAAAATAGATACAAAATTCTCAGTCAGGAAACCACAGTATCAAAATTCTCATATACATAAGCCGCGGTCGGAAAGTCAGCGCTCCTCCTCTTAACTCACATATGAGTAGTATCATCTGCAATGTAAGAATATTTGTGAGTATAAAACTCAGTAAGTAACGAGTGCAAATACAACGTGCATATTCTAGAAAACAGATAATGGTATGATTGAGATCCCTGTGTATTTTGTATTGCCTGACAAGACCGTGCATCATATACTGAGCCACTCAGATAACTAATAACTAATCATAAGCCGTTGTATGGAGGTCTCGAGTCTCAAATACATTTCAAACCCCTCTATGTACTACAGAGGTTTTCCCCATACCGCTATCAGAGTGTTCCCGAAAGAACTAAATATTGTCCCCGAAGGAACCTAATAATGTCCCTGAAGGAACCAAATAATTGGGCGCTGGCCCGCCACACCCTATTCACTAATACTCGTCAGGCAATATAAATACACCACATATCCATGCCTCATGTATGTCAGAATAACCGATTTAGATATTTAAGCTTTAGGCATAACAGAATAACAAATATAACTTTTCATATAATTCAAGGATTCCATAAGTTTACAGAACAAATAATTTCTTACATTGCAGGTGTAACGTTACTTACCTTATGTCCTACTGAAAAGATAGTGAAAAGGGTTAGTATTCTCTGTGGTAAGGTGTGTGGAAGACCTGATATCAATTTCATTACTAGAATGATTACTATAATGTAAAATACTTAAAGAAAGCAACCACAGGCATAAATCACAACTTTCACAAAATCAGGAAATCTAATCACAAAATGAACCAAAATGGCACATACTTTCATAAAAACTAGTCCATTTGCTTCTAAATGGTACCATTTGATTTTAAAAATATTTGGACAGCACCTCTCCTATTGTTAGGACATTCCCACATGATTAAAATCATGGTTTAAGATCTGCAATAATAATCCACAAGTCAATTCTCACATATACACCTCAAAGAGGATCATTTAGAACAACCTAGGTATACTTGAATTCCTTTCGGTTTAAACAAAGTTTAAAACCACTTTTACACTTGTATATCATCATAACCAGCCAGTAAATAGGTATAATCTACATAAAAGGATCAATGTCTTACACATTCTAAGTAATGAAATCAAATTACAAGTGTAGACAACTTATTCCAACAATGAAAACACTTGAATCCACAAATAGCAAACTTTGGGATTTTTAAGTCTAACTTTAATCCTCCACTTAAATTCTATGTTTCTAACCATATATAAAATTTTCTAGAACCTTTATTCATCAAATAAAAGCTTCGATTTAAGAGCTAATACAATAGAAATAAATTACCAATTCCAAATTCCATAAAAACCTCACCTTGACTAGTTTGAACCTTTGTTGAAGCTCTTGCCTTCTTCTTCCACAAAACTGACTTCTATGGCTTAAAAATTGATCTTAGGACTCAAGAGGACCTAGAGGAATCATTATTTAAGTGGTATCAAGTGGAGAATTGAAATAATAAAACAAACCTAGGAAGGAGACTTAGTAGAATTACCTTGACTAGTTTGGACCTATCTTGCTTTCTTGAGCTCCAAATTGAGTTCTACCACTTGGAAACTCTTGGAAATGGTTAATGGGAGATGAGAGAAGTCTAAAAATGAGTGGGAGAGTTTTAGGTCATGGCTGGAGAGAAAGGAGAAGAAAGTGACCAGATTTGGTCCAAAAGTGATACTTAATAACTAAGAAATGGCATAACTTAAGTCCTAAGGGGTATTTTGGGAATTTTGCACCTTACTTTCCATGTTTCCAGCTCTAAAACATCCTTAGCATACTCATCACGTTGCTGTTCCATCCTATATACCCAAGTGTAGACCAAAATGGTGAAGCCTAGCTTAAGAGGTGAAAACTAGTCATACTTTGACCTATAATCCCATATGGTCAATCTTATTATAATCTAGTGAAACCTAGCCCCATAACCAATCATTAAACATAAAAATAAGTCAATTAGACTCCAATTAATAATGCAAACAAAGTATCAATGCCTAATTATTAGAGTGCACAAAGATGATATTATGTGATTAAGCTTAATCTAAGCTAGCTTAGTGTAATTAAACACAGTTCAGTACAGTAACTGCCACCTCGTGCTTATCTGAAACAAACATTTTGGAAAATGCTAGAAATGGTTTCTAAATATTAAATAAAAGCTATTTGACGTGTAAAACGCACAGTCAATTTGGCTCCGAAGAGCGTGAAAAATTCATTTTACCAAAAAACTACTATTTGATCAAGTTATCAACAGATATGATTTTAATACATGTTCATATAGTATTACTATTCATAAATGTATTCTTTGTTCCTTTCACACACCAAGCTCTCTCTCTCTGAGGGTACTGAGCCTTTACACTATATGGGAGCACTTCCACAAATATTAGTATAATAATACAGATCATTTAATAATCAGAATGAGTAATTTACTATGAAATTGATACTAGTTACTTAATATGTCTATTATGCAATATGAATATGTTTATTATTGGCTTATTATGTATGTGAGAATCTTGGGCATCACAGATACCACATTGATTGGACATGAATCTCAAAACTTCCCAAATCCTACACCAAATGCACACTTCTGTGTATTTATCTTTATTTGATATTTTTGAATAATTTTGAACATCTCATCAATGTGCTTGATATGATCTTTAGCTTTCTTCAACTTCACCAACATCTTATCAATGTAAACTTCCATCGTCTTGCCTGGTATACTCTCACAGCCGCCTTTCTTTGATTAACCTCTCGATCTTATCTTTCAAGGCATGGGAATTGTTAGTGTGATGTCCAATATCATTATAATATCGGCAAAACTTGTTGGAATTGCGTTTTGCTCTATCACGCTTTATCAACCCCTACTGATGATATTGCTCCTATTGATTTTTAACTGTATAAATATAATCTATGGGTGCTCTCAGTTCGTATAATTGTTAAATCGCCGGGGAGCCCTTAGAATCTCCTGCTTCTTTGGCTCGGGTTGCTTTTCAATTGATTGCTCATTCTTCCTCTTTTTTGATTTCTTCTTATTTTTGGTGGTTATTGTGGACACATCCTTGGTTGTATCTTTTCCTCATTTCTTCTTCATCTTATAAAGATTTTCTCAAGAACATTCCACCCTTAGATATTGATCAACTCTTCAATAGAAGTCTTCGAGATTCCTACATTCTGACTCTAACAATTCTTCCGAGAGTTTAGTCTCTGGTTGTACTCTAGCCATCATTAAAGTTAGGACTCCTCCTTCAAGCAGGTTTTTGACTTTCACTAACTCTAAAGTAAAATAGTTGAGATATGATCGCAGACTTTCCTCTAGACTTTGACGAATAGTAGACAAGTTGATTACTAGAATAGTAAAGTTCTTTACAACCTAGAATTATCTTAAGAATGCGGTCTAAAATTGTTGCCAATATGAGATCGAACCAGGCTAAAGTCCTCAAAATCACTTCTTTGCTACACCTATGAGAGTTATAGTAAAACACCTACAACGTGCAAGGTCATCGACTCAGTAGAGCTTATCAGGTCGTTAAAGTGATCCATATGGTCCTGTGGATTAGTTTTCCCATCAAAAGTGTTTATAGTGGGAAGTTTGAATCCAGTAGGGAGTACAATAGCTCAAACTTCTTCATTGAAAGGTGATTCATAATATCCATCTATGAGCTTCTATGAGAGTTACAGCAAAACATCTGCAACATGCAAAGTAGTTGACCCCGTGGAGCTCCATCAGTCGTTGAAGTGATCTATATGGTCCTATGGATTAGTTTTCCCATCAAAAGTATTTATAGTAGGAAGTTTGAATCCAGCAGGAAGTGCAGCAGCTCAAACGTCTTTGTTAAAAGGCGATTAACGATATCCATCTACGAACTCATCATCCCATCTAGCAAGTGCATCTGATAAGATCCTCAAATTATGAACATCAATATTAGGAGGAAGCACATTGTCTCTTGTTAGTAGTAGGGGTTGTCTTTGCTTATTATTATCATGACGTAAGACAGGTTGATTAGATAGGGTTTAGAGTGACCTTTGTAAAGATTCAACTAAAATATTACGACATGATAGAGTTTAGTCGTTATGATATAATGTGGATCACTCATGACTACCTCTTTGACGTCATTATTCTAGATGTTGTCTTAGGTCTGTAAAGTTTCTCCTTGGATCCTTACTAATTTTTTCAAAGGCACTTCTCGATTAACAATTTTGCTCATCACTTAGATGATCAAAGTTGACGAGAGCTCTCCTAGAGAGTTGTCCATGATCACGGTCTATACTCAAACTCCCAGTACTAGAAACCTGTGATAAGTCTGCAGCTTTTCCTTTTTCCCTAGCAATGCGATCTACATCGCATCCTAATGAATCCTGGGCTAGTCACGATTTCCCACCTCTTGGATCTGGATCTCTCTTTCTGGTCGTCGCTCAGGATGATCTCTGGGATGTTTGTGTTGTGGTTGAGTGAACATCTATCCTTCAACAAGTCGCCTTAGAGAATCATTGATCTCTTTGGTGATTTGCTGAAAGTTTGCAAGAGCATCCTCCATGCGATCTTATCTCTAGACAATATCCACCTTAGGTGCGATCATAGCTGGTTGATCTTGAGCAGGATCGACCTTTGCCACAATAGCACTTTGAGGTTAATTTTAGCTAATTCTAGCATTTCTGGTGGTATTTCTAGTTTTTGCTATTGTTGAAGTAGCAAAATTGATGAATACTTTGTTAGAATAGCCTTCCTTCTAATACCAATTGTTAACCGAGATTTTGTCAATAATGACTTTAGGAAATTGTAATATTGGACATGTGTGTACAAAAAGTTGATAAAGCAAAGCAATTTAGAAGGCAAGAATTTTATAGTGATTCAGCCTAAAAAAAAATGAGCGTATGTCCACTGTTCTTCACTATTTTTTTGAGAATTATAAGAATTTCTCTAAATCTCAATGTGAAAGCACAGAGAGAATTACAAAGTGTATATAGGGAATTGATTGTGAGATGACTATGAGATAAAAAATTATGAGACTGATCCCTATTTATATAGGTGAGGGTGGCTTTAAGTTTTCTAATTTTGTGAATAGAAAAGTACATAATAAAATATAATATAATATTGAGATTGAGTGGCTACACAACATTAGGTAATTATCTCCTTTTTATTTAGCTACTTACTTTTTTGGGGGATTAAGTAGGTTAACTATTTGCGGTGGTAAAAAACCACACAACATTTGGTATCCAGTGGAATTTGAACGAGAATTAAACGACTCTTTTTGTCAAAAAAAAAAAAAAAGAAATACTACTATAGGTATCTTACTATATTATATATGGTATTAGAAAAATCTAAAAAAATAATATAGGTATCTTATTAAGTTACTTATAGTATTCACAAACTTTAAAAGAGAGTTGGATGTAACTGAAAAAAAAAAATCATTACTATAGGTATTCTACTTGGTTACTTATAGTATTCGAAGAATTTGAATCTAAAGTTATATATGGTATTTGGGAAAATTGGAAAAGGAGTTGCACATTCCTCGTTAACATACCAAAAGAAAAAAAAGAGAGATCACTCTATCTTATTAGATTATTAATAGTATATGAGGGCATTGAAAACAAAACAAAAAAGAAACAAAACAAAAAAAGGAAAAAATTACTTATCATGGCTATTTTATCATGTTACTTATGGTTTTTGTATATTTTGAATGAAAGTTGAGTGTTTTTTTAAGAAATTAATAAAATAGAATAAATTATCGAGAAAGTGAGTTTGGCATTTTTATTGCTAAAATAATATGGTTTGGAATTTTTTTTTTTTGGAAAAAATTTATTCAAAACATTGCGGCAGAGCAATTAAAAATAAATTTTAAAAAACACACAAATAAGATATAGAATTTTATTATGTACAAAAAGTCAAAACAATAGCAAAAAAAATAAAAAAGAAAAGGCCAAAACAATTGTAGAAAATAAGACAATAAAAAAATTTGATGAACTACTCAACGCATGCTGATATCAGCACATGTTAGTGACTTCAATTTGGCAATAGCACAACGTTTTTTTTTATCCTCATTTTTTTTTTTAAATGTCGTAACTTTTCAATAGGCCCTGTTTATTAAATGATAGTCTACATTTTCTTTTCTTAATTAATCTTCAACGATGTGATCGGGAATCTTCTATTAGTTGTGGAAACTCGGTTCAGCAACCATGAAAAGCCATATTGAATCATAGGTCATTATAATTAGCACATATATGTACATTTAGACGCAACATGTTATTATTATAAGGTTAGTCTACATTATTTTTTATTAATTAATCTTAAACGGTGTGACAGGGAATCTTCTATTTGTAAAATCCTAAATTTTGCAAGGGTATTTAAGTAATTTTACTTCAAGGGCATTTTTACAATTCTACATTTTTAAATTATTTTTTAATTTGAATTATTGTTGTTGAATCTAGACAAGATTAAGTCTAGGTACATTTGGGACAAAAGTGAAAAAAATTTCAAACTGAGGACAAAAGTGTAATTAAGAAGGGACAAAAGTGTAATTAAGAAGGGACTAAAGTGAAAGACTCTTTTTAAAATTGTGGCCAAAGTGGAATTTCAAATACTTTTTTTTTCGGTCGAACCAGATTGCGCCACATGTCCCACTGCTACAGTTTCCGAAAATTGCATAAAACCCCATTTTCTTCTTTCTTCTCCACGGAAGCCCCCCGAAGCCACTCTCAGCCACTGTTCACCCAATGTTCCTCTGGCCACCGTACCACCCGACGTGCCGCCCCGCATCCTTACCCAACTACCGACGAAGCCACGTCGGGTGCCGCAATCTTGCTCCGCCGTCTCTCGTCGGAGATAGAGCACTCCGAAGGTCGCACCACAAGATCGGTTTTTCGCCCGCTCACCTCACGACCACCACCGTTGGACTCGTCTCAACTCCAGCTTTCAGTTCCGACCATTCTTTGCCTCCAACTCGGCTCCGGTGAGAAGTTGACTATTGTAACAATATTTTAATATTTAATTTTGTAGTATTTTTGTAATTATTTCTGAATTGAGTTATTTATCCCGAGTAAATTTTATCATGTGAAAGAAGAGTTTGAAACATGAAATCTCATGATTTTGAAGTTTTAAAATGATAACCGGAAGATCGTTCATTATCGGGATAAAAATGTGGCATTTTTCTAATTATTTTTAAAATGTGGTATTTTTATAATTTTCGGATTTTTGAGCCCATTTAGTGTTCAGGATCTCGAAACTGAGTTCTGACTTCGAATTTGGACTCGGTGAGGTTGGGACATGAAATGTGATATAAAATACCACTATTTTTTGAAGTAGTACGAAAATCGAGAAAATAGCTCGTGAATTGCCCTGTTTTGCGTGGCACGCGCCGGTTCCGTATCAAGACCAGTTTTCAATGAACTTTATATCTAAACTAACGTTTTTGGGCGTTTTGAATTCAGTGGTGACATATGTTTCTCAATCCGAGACTCCGTTTGAAAATGCAACTTTTCAAGTGAACGTGATGAGATTCGAAAACAATTGTTCGAATAACCCGGTGATCAATTAAGGATATTTCTAGCGTCGTTAGCTCAGCATAACTACTATTTCAAGTTAGGAGATTCAATTTCCTTGTTAAATTGGAATTTATTCTGAAAAATGAAATTTAATGATTTTATTAAATTGAATTATTTGAATAGTTATTTAAGTGAACTATGAATTTGTGAAACATTGTAGACTACTCTAGATATTTTTATATATGATTTTATACAAGTTTTATATTTAGAATTTGGTAAAACCATAAAAACTGTACTTTTGGATTTTAAGTACAAAATGGATTTTTAATTAAAAATCAGAGTATGTCTAGAATGTTAAACCACTGCATAGTTGTTTGAGACTCTATATATTGTACATTCATATGATCATACATAAGAGTCGTCTTAGACATCACGATGTTGAGTAGGTGGACTAGTACACCCGTCTTCGGTGAGAACCTGTAAACCTGCACGAGGTTTGTATTCTGACTATCTCTATTCGGTAGGCGTAGGCATTCGGTGCCCCTCTGGTTCAGTAGGATTAGACACATGGGTGTCTCTCCGGTTTCTAGAGATAGTTGTCAGGTACAGAACACTCAATACATGTAGTATAAGTTGATCTAGTCGTGATGAGAGGAAGAGAGCTCATGTGATGTGTTGATTTATGTGATATGTATTATGCTTATTTTAATTGAGACTTTTATATGTTTTGACCTAGATATCTGGTTTTAGTTTTTAGCATAATTTTCTGTAAATAGTTTAAATCCTTAATATTTATAGAAATGCTTTCCGTTACTACTAACCATGCAGATGTTTTGAGATTTATAAAAGACTTTCCCAAAAAGGGAAATTGGGTAACCTACTGGGTATTTTATGCTCACCCTCTCTACTTTCTCCACAGGTAGTGTCCAGTGTGACATTGACGGTCAATAAACAGAATAAGAAGCTATTTTTTATTTGTGGTTTGTGACTTACTAATGCTAGGAGTATGAATCTAAGACTTATGTTTAAGTCTTGTTATATAATTGGATGTTGCTAGCATTCAAATTAAGTGTGTTACTTTGAATATGTCTGTAAACTATATATGCCATACTAGCTTGANTCAATTAAATACGAAGTATAGTATTATAACCAACGTCAAAGTTATGATATATCTATGATGTTACCTTTTTCTCTTAAAAAATTACAAAAAAAAAAAAAATCCTAAGTTAACAACATATACATTTGACAAAATTTGTTGACAATTTTACATTTAATAAAATGTGTATCAATTACCATAATCACATGGTTAGCCTAATTGTATCCACACCTCATTTTAATGTACTGAATCCCTACTATCTAAAAAGAGGGAAAAAAAATGTCTACTAGCTAACTACACTAAAATAAACAGGAAGAAGCCTGAAAAGTCAAGGAACAGCAAATATTTCATGAACATGATCAAAGTAACAAATTAATCATAAAACAATTAGTAAATAAGACAATACATTTCCACAATATACAGTATCGTTAATATACAAAACTGTTGAAATTCTTTAATATTGCTAGTATCACCACGCTAATAAATTATTAGTTTTCTTTTATTTAATACAGATTCAAAACAAGGAAAAGAAAAGGAGCCAGCAACATACACTATAAAAACGAATTGAAAAAGAAAAGAGTATATAATTTTTCCAACTAAGTTCATTTATTCAGGAATAAAATAATACAAGTCAGAAGGACCATCCAAAAAGGAACCTACCACCACTCAGTCAATATATTAAACAAAAAAAATATATAAGAAAATACCACTTTCACTTTTTTTTCCTGTAGTTGAAATCCATATACATGTAAAGTGGCCATATAATATAATTAATGTGATACCAAAGTACGCTCCATATAAAATATTCAGGCGACATGTGCTGTGATGATTCGTAAAAATATTTATCAAATAATATAAATATTCTAAATCAAGATGACTGAAATTCATTCATCCAATATTGGGTGACTATGCACTCCTCTCTATCAAAATCTCACAATACTCTTTAATATGTCCCTTTAAACTGAACCATCCTAAACTAGGAAAGATCAAAGCCACACATCCTCAATTAGGAGGATTCAAGCTTACTTATCATCTTAAAACACAATAAATCATATTCAATATGACTTAACGCATTCCAATTGAAATTATATCCTACCTATTTTCTTCTAGATAGAGCTACTCCATGGACATTTACAGGACTAAATTGTGAAGAACAAAATCATCCATAACAGTCAGCCCCCACTCCTTAGTCAAGGAGTAGTTGAGTCTTGTGTCATTCCGTTTAATCTTCCATTCAAAAAAAAATACACACAAATTCTACTCGACACGTGTTAATCTCACTTCAGTTTTCTCTATCCATTTCCAATTAGATATGCCTCAAATAATAGAAAGCCATGATATATCATAATATCTTCACCGTGAAACTTGAGATTTTCTTCTTTTTTTTTTCCATTATATTCTTTTTTTTTCCGGACCTGAAATTCAAAATTACTCCATCAATTTTAAAATATGACTACCCTCCTATAATTAATTATGAAATTTGTATAATCTAATTGATTCCCAATCGCATCTCCTTAATTATTCTCCACAAATTCCTAATTCCAAGTCAAACGTGCATTGTCCCCTGAATTTGAATCATTCTCATATTTAAACTGCAACTAATATCAGTCATAAGTAATTTCAGTATCCGAATCACATTTCCTTCTCATTTTCAAAATTCAAAAGCCATTCTCACTCTTTAAATAGTGCTCTTTTAATTATTATATTACTTTTATTTCACTCTCACCTACCTTTCTCCAAAAGTTCTTTATTTTTTTAACTCGTTTTTAATCTCTTGGAAAAAAAA
>JXTB01000971.1:11478-36140 GCA_002914805.1 Parasponia andersonii | reverse complement strand
TATATATATTTCTCTGAAATTGAGAAGAATTCATTGAAAATTATTAAATGTCTCTACTCTATAAAAGGCTTAGAACTTTTTGATATATCCTATCCTTTTTTTTGAACTAATACCCGGGGCCGTTACAATCTAACTATCTAAAAACCTTTTGATTTCAAGAGATATCTTCAGTATAGTGGAGAAGGTACTAAAGGGAGAACATATGACCATAGTTTTTTTCATTAGGAACCGAGTGATATTCATTGTAAAATTTATAAAAGTTACTTTTCAAAGCATTTATAGATTAATATCTATTAACATGGAGTACGGTACAAATTTAGTTGAGTATGATTATTGATGAATGTATTAACTTGTAAATGACTAAAGGATTGGATGTGATGCTTGTTTAATGTTGGAATCATATACTCTGATTGCTCTAAGAGGTAATCAGCTAGAAAGATAAGTTAGGTTGAGCCAGGTTAAGTTTAGTTTTATTTTATTTTGCTTTACTCGAGACTGAGTAAAGTTTAAGTATGAGGGTATTTGATAGGTGCATAATTTACTTACATGCTTAGATTAACTCTTCTATGTTTGTTTGTTTTCTTGATATTTCTAGGTTTTTTTATGATGATTTGTGTTTTATAGGTGTGTTTTGGGTGTACCTTTTGTGATTGAATTAGAAAAAATTAATTAAGATTAAAGGCGCTTAATTAAGGATAAATAAGTTATTGGTATAAATGGAGAAAAGGAAGTGGAAAATTGTAGTAATACAATTCCACGTGTCAGAAAATTATATTGTCTTTGAGAGTGTAACTTGCAAATAAATAAGTATGGGTAGTTTCAACAACCACCACCACATGGGTAGTTTCAACAACCACCACCACATATTAGATAATCAATATTTCTGATATAGGTGATACCAGTCATATGATCAGAAATATAAATAAACAATACTAAAAATAAATAATTAGAAAGTTGGATCTTTGATAAAGGTGAGTCCAACCATATTGTCAAAAATAAAAAAATAAATAAAAGTATCGAATTTAATATGAACGGTTGCAAACAAATATCGTATATGCTACAACTCAACTTATTAAATAACTTAGAATCACAGATCTATGGATATTTAAAATGCAGAATTTAAATATTAGCACAATATATACTATTAGCACCATACAAATATTTAGAATGATGGAAAATAATTGGTAAGTAGCTCAGTATTCCATAGTCTACAACATAATGATAATAATAAATAGATAGATATACCTATATAACTATATATAAGTATATATGTAAATAGGTATTTAGTGTATATATATTTTTGTATGAGTTTGTGAAGATAGCAGATTGTTACACCCCGCTCATTTGGCTCACTAAATCCAAATATTGTTGCTTATGGCTCTAAGGTCCTCTATATATATATACTGCTCACCCAAAAGGATTGAAAAAGGCCCTAAAACATGGTGGGCACTTCTAAAATGATCAAGAGAGGTCTTGGCCATACTAAAAGACTCTAGATGACACTACTAAATCCTAGAAGGCTCTAGACAAGGCCGGATAGTGCTAGATGGGTTGGACGGTCGTAGAAGCTCCTAGAATGACTTAGAAGAGATAAGATGGTGGGTGAACCTCTTAGAAAGATCTAGACCATACATATTCTAGAATTCTCAATATCGTTGTAGATATTGTAACTTTATTTGAGAATATTCTAGACCCTTTGTAAGATCATGTCACTTAGCACGATCATAACCGTTGGTTAGTTTAGACTTTGCCTATATAAAGGACCCATTAGGTTCATTTGTATATGAGTCCCATTTATGACAGTTGTAAGCATTCTAAGAGTAATACAAATCTTTTATTCACTTAAACTCTCTCATCCCTACCACTTTGTCTCAAAGCTTACTCTAAGTCCCTTTCATGAATATTGGTAGGCTGATTTAGTGCGACGGGCTATGCTAAGTACTGAACGATTGTCTAGTTTGAGGCTAGGGTCGTGGCGGCATGGTATCAGAACTTTGGTTGCTCGTTATATCTAGGTGGTTCTATTGTCTAAATGAAGACCATGGCTGCAACTCCTGACCCTATCGAAGTTGGTGCTTCTAAACATAGGCATGATGAAGGGAAGAAGAGTGGTACCCACGGTAAGTCGAGGGACGTGGTGACTAGCTTGGAGGCTAGAATTTCCTGACTAGAGTCCAACTTGTACACATTAGGTGAGTGTGTAGACGATCTAGATGGCCGTTGCGACAGTTTGGAGATTGAAGATGCGGAGATCCACAACGGTATCAAAGATATGCTTAGTGGGCTAGAGGCTGACTTAAGGAGCGAGAAGGAGTCCCTTCATTCAGAGATTGTCAAGGTACGAGATCTCTTCTAAAGAAAACTCACTAATGTTTTACTTAGAGTAGATGAGATGAGTAGTGATCTTGCTTTGTTCAAGCAAGCGGTGGTCACGAGGGTGACCACCACAACAACCATTGAGGCAAGAAAGGTTGAGGTACCTAAACCAAAGACCTTCAATAGTACTCACAATGCTAAAGAAGTTAAAAACTTCCTATGGGGACTCGAACAATACTTTGAGTCCGCCGGTATGACAGACGATGCCGATAAAATTCGTAATACTGCTTTGTATCTAACTGATACTACTATGCAATGGTGGAGGTGGAGACATAGGGAGATACAACAAGGGGTATACACTATAGCCACCTTTGATGACTTCAAAAGGGAGCTAAAACGACAATTCTTTCCTGAGAATACTGAAGAGGAGGCGAGAGGCCGTCTTCGCTGCCTCAAACAATCTGGCAGTGTTAGAAATAACGTGAAAGAGTTTACCACACTCTTGCTCGAAGTCCCTGACACTTCAGATAAAGATGCCCTATTCTTGTTCATGGATGGTCTTCAGAACTGGGCCAAGTTAGAGCTCAAGCACCGTGGCATCTAGGATTTGGCCGATACTATTGCGGTAACTGAGAGCCTTGTTAATTACTCTATCAATAAGGACTCTTCTGAGGCCAAAGACAAGAAGTGTGGTGGAGTAAAGAGTGGGGGAGAGCAAACGAAAGAAGGAAAATGGAACAAAGATAGTTCCTTCTACAGGTACAAAGACAAGGGCAAAGAGAAGGAAGACCGTGACTTCTCTAAGCCAAGAGTCAAGTGCTTCCTTTGTGATGGGCCACATTGAGCATGCGAGTATCCCAAGAAGAAAGCTCTCAATACCTTAATTATCTTCGAGCCAAGCCAAGAAGGAGGTGATAGAGAAGATGGTGGTGCACGTGTTGGTTCCTTGCAACTCCTTAATACCTTGCAATCGACCCCTAAGACATAAGTTAAGGGCTTATCTTTTGTGTTTGCAACAATCAATGGCAAAGCCACTAAAGCTTTGGTTAACACAGGTGCATCCTACAACTTCGTCTCTGTTGAAGAAGCTAGGCGGCTAGGCTTGACAGTGTCCAATGGAAGAGACTCCCTCAAGGCAGTGAACTCTGCAGCACACCCCATCCATTGGTTTGCTTATGGTGTTAAGGCTAGCCTAGGTGCATTTGTTGGCTAAGTCGATTTATTAGTGGTGCCAATGGATGATTTTGAGGTATTGCTTGGTTTGGAATTCCTTGATGCAGTGCGGGCATTCCCTGTTCCATTTGCCAACTCTATGTGCATCATAGATGGTGAAAAGACTTGTGTGGTACCAACAGAGTGGTCCACAAAAGTGGAAAACAAAGTACTCTCTGTACTTCAATTCAAAAAGGGCTTGAGAAGAGAGGAGGATAGTTACTTGGCCATCCTAAAGGAACACGATGATGAAGAGTTAGAACCTCAAGGTAACCTGCCTATGGACATGCAAATTGTCTTGGATGAATTCTAAGATGTGATGCCTTATGCCCTGCCTAAGAAACTTCTACCTAGGAGAGAGGTGGATCATGAAATCGAGTTTGAGCCAAGCACGAGGCCACCTGTGTTGAGTCCCTATTGAATGGCCCCTCCGGAGTTAGCAGAACTCTGAAAACAACTAAAGGAGTTCTTGATGCGGATTTCATCAGGTGTTCCAAAGCTCCTTTTGGTGCCCCGGTGTTGTTCCAGAAGAAGAAAGATAGCTCACTAAGGATGTGCATTGATTACCGGGCTCTTAATAAGGTGACGGTGGAGAATGTGTACCCTATCCTGCTTATTGCCGATTTGTTCAATCAATTTGGAAATGCTAGATACTTTTCAAAGCTTGATCTATGCTCAGGGTACTACCAAGTGCACATAGTAGACAGAGATGAGCCCAAGATAACGTGCGTGACAATGTATGGTGCATATGAGTTCTTAGTCATACCATTCGATCTTACCAATACACCTGCTACCTTTTACACCCTCGTGAATAAGTTATTCCGTCCCTACCTCGATTAGTTCGTGGTAGTCTATCTTTATGATTTAGTCATCTATAGCAAGACCATGGAAGAACACCTAGAACATTTGAGGAAGGTGTTCGAGGTCTTGAGGGAAGACCAACTATTTATCAAGAAGAAGAAATGCTTCTTTGCCCAAGAGGAAGTGATATTCCTAGGGCATAAGATAAAGGATGGGAAACTTATGATGGATGAAACCAAAGTGCGAGGCATCCAATAGTGGGAACTTCCTACTAAGGTGCTAGAATTGAGATCTTTCCTCATACTTGTGAACTACTATAGACGGTTAATCAAGTCCTACTCAGCAAGAGCAGAGCCACTTACTAACCTGCTCAAGAAGAACAGGTCTTAGGAATGGACACTTGAGTGTCAAGTTTCATTCGAAAACTTGAAGAGGGGAGTAAGCGAAGAGCCAGTTCTCAGCTTACCCGATCACTCAAAGGCATATGAGCTTCACACGGATGCCTTTGACTTTGCTATTAGTGGAGTACTAATGCAAGAAGGGCGTTCAATTACTTATGAAAGTCACAAACTCAATGATACTGAGAGATGCTATACAGTGTAAGAAAAAGAGATGACTGTCGTCATCTATTGCCTAAGGGTGTGGCAACACTACTTGTTAGGTACTCACTTCACGATCATGACTGACAAGCTATTTTAAAACTCAGAAAAAGTTGAGTCCCAAGCAAGCTCGGTGGCAAGACTTCTTGGTAGAATTCGATTACAAGCTTGAATACAAGCCTAGGAAGGCCAATATGGTGGCAGACGCCCTAAGCAGAAAGGCGGAGATGACTACCTTAAGCAGACCCGATAGCACCTTGATAAAGAAAATCAAAGAAGGACCGGAACATGATATTCTTCCAAAGAGCCTGCTGCCCCTAGTAATAGAAAGAAAGACGAGATGTTTTTGGCTGAGCAACGGACTTCTCTATGGCAAAGGCAATTGACTCTATGTGCCTAAGTAGGGGAACTTAAGAAAAGAGCTTATCAAATAGTGTCACGATTCCTTGTGGGCTGGTAACCCAGGTCTGAAATGCACTCTTGCTCTTATCAAATCTATCTATTACTAGCTTCAACTGAAGGATAATGTTGAGGCCTATGTACAAACTTGTCTTGTGTACCAACAAGACAAGGTGGAACAACAATCACCAGGTGGATTGTTGGAACTTCTTCCTATTCCTGAGAGGCCGTGGGAGAGTGTTTCTATGGATTTTATCACTAGCTTGCCTAAGTCAGAGGGCTTTGGTAGTATTATAGTTGTAGTGAATCGCTTCAGTAACTATGCCACTTTTATACCTGTTTCACCTGATTATCCCACCGATGAGATTGCACGGCTCTTTGTGAAGTATGTCGTGAAGCTTTGGGGAGTCCCATCAAATATCGTAAGTGATCGTGATCCCTGATTCACTTGAAGGTTTTGGACAGAATTGTTCAAGTTGATGGGTTTAGACTTGAACTTTTCTACTAGCTTTTACCCCTAAAGCGATGGCTAGATGGAAAGAGTGAATGCCTTGCTGTAGCTATATTTGAGGCACTTTATGAGTGCCAATCAAAAAGATTGGGCAAAATTACTTGATGTAGCCTAATTTTCCTTTAACCTCCAGAGGAGCAAGTCTATGGGTAAGAGTCCCTTTGAGATAGTCATGGACCAACAACCGATGACCCCACATGCCTTAGCGACAAGTTATAGTGGAAAGAGTCCTGCAGCATTCAAGTTTGCTAAGACATGACATGAACAAGCAGAGTTGGCTAGGGCCTACTTAAACAAAGCTTCTAAAAGAATGAAGAAATGGGCTGAAAAAAGAGGAGGCTCGTTGAGTACCAAGAGGGTGATTTAGTCCTCATCAAGCTGTTGCCCCAACAATTCAAAACTTTAAAGAAGGTGCATAAAGGATTGGTGCGTAAATACAAGGGTCTATTTCCAGTACTCAAGCACGTGGGTAAGGTCTCCTATAAGCTTCAACTCCCTGCGAAGTTAAAGATTTTCCCTGTTTTCCATGTTAGCATGCTAAAACCCTACCATGGAGATGAGGGAGATCGTTCAAGGGGCGAATCTAAAAGGGCTCCTACTGCAGTAGTAACTTCTTTTGATAAAAAGATCGAATGTATTTTAGCTGATCACTTGATCCACTGATGTAGTATTCCTAATTATCGAGAATACCTAGTAAAATGGAAGAATTTACCCGAGGCCAAGACTAGCTGAGAGCATGAGGATGCCTTGTGATAATTCAAAAACCATATCGAGTGATTCAAAGTCAATGGCGTGTCGGAGATGTCATGAACTTGAGTGGGGAGGGTGTTACGCCCTGCTCATTTGGTTTCTAAATCTAAATATTGTTGCTCATGCCTCTAAGGTCCTCTATATATATACTACTCACTCAAACAGATTAAGGAAGGCCCTAGAACATAGTGGACACTTCTAAAATGATCAAAAGAGGTATTGGCTGTACTAGAAGACTCTAGATGGCGCTACTAAGTCCTAGAAGGCTCTAGACAAGGCCGAATGGTGCTAGATGGTTAACAGTCCTACAAACTCCTAGAATGACTTGGAAGAGTCGAGATGGTAGGTGAACTTCTTAGAAGGATCTAGACCATGCTTGTTCTAGAATTCTCTATATCTTTATAGATATTGTAACTTTATTTGAGAATATTCTAGATCCTTTGTAAGATCATGCCACTTGGCACGATCATAACTGTTGTTTAGTTTAGACTTTGCCTATTTGCCTATATAAAGGACCCCTTAGATTCATTTGTACACAAGTCCTATTTGTGAGAGTTGTAAGCATTCTAAGAATAATACAAAGCTTTTATTCACCTAAACTCTTTCATCCTTATCACTTTGTCTTAAAACTTACTCTAGATCCCTTTCTTGAGTATTGGTAGGTTGACTTAGTGCGACTGACTATATTAAAGTCCGCATAATTGTCTAGTTTAAGGCTAGGATCGTGACAAGATACTAATTTAAGAATAGAATGGAAATAGCCTAAGAAAATAAAAGACAAATGCTAGGGACAAAAAAGAAAGGAAACAAAAAGCATTAAAGAGAGCTAAAAGCAAATAATATATGTGCTTACTTTTGATAGTATGACTTTTTAAGCAATTGTAAAAGAAATATATTTGTATATAAGTAAAAGCCAACAAATGTAATAAAAAGAGAAATTGTAAAGTTAAAAGATCAATAACTAGACCAGAAATATATTCCAATTGTTAAAGCTATCTCTCTTTTTTTTCTCCATCTGTCCTTCCTTCTACCTATTACCAGTCTAAATAGGGGCTTTCTTAACAAGAAGAGACTTAAACGGTAGAAGCGGTGGAAGAGGCGAGAAGGTGCTTTTTGAGGTCCACCCTGAAATTGACACCTTGTTGTCTTTAGGTATGCTTTTGAAGAAATTGATACCTCCTACTCCTTCATAAAAGCGTTTAATTTTTGTGCTATTATACACATTTTCAATAAGTCATATGTGGCAAAATTTGTTACATAATTTGGTAACTTAATTTTGGATTAATAACTAATTGTAAAATTTTTAGTCACGTCAACATTATGTCCCCTGAGCTGGAATGAATGTAACCATTCACTTTACCTCACATCATGAAAGTTATATGTTCCATGCCTTCTCTCGATATCCAGCTTGTGTTTTCTTGTCCCATTTCTCTTGTAATCATGTCTTCGAGAGAGAGACTAACGTTTCTCTTGAAACCAATTGTTCTGAGGTAAGTATTGATATTGCTGCTTACTCCCTTCCTCCTCAACCATTTGCTCCCATAGCAACTTCGTTCTCAGTCTGAGCTGAGTTAGTACTTGCATCGTTTGAGAGAAATCGAGCAACATTCCAACTTGACTTTTGCTCAAGTTTCCAAGATTCAAATTAACTTATGTCGAGAATAAGATTGCTTTTCTAGAAAGCAATTTATCTAATACTTAAATGAGTCTACGTGCTTCCTTCCAAGAAATGGCTCAATGGCGGGATTTCTGTTGGGATCTTCGAAGCAGGGTGATTCCAGTCCCCGTGGCTGCTCCAATGTCCGTGCGTGGCAGCTCAAGTGCGTCCTTTGTTCCGGCTCACCGTAACTGTCGACGATATCCAACTCGTAGGGGTCGCCGAGACTATCCTCGATACAACTAGTTTTGGTTGTATCTGTTTGTAATATAGAGGAATTCTACTGGAAAGGGAATTTAAAATTTCCAAATTTTGTTATTTCTTGTAAATTCCTCGTATAAGTAAATAAATAATGAATCTTTCTTTACTGCATATATATATATATATATATATATATTCATAGAAGCTAGATGTTCCTAACTACTCGTATTATGATAAAACACTTATTATAATTAATAATAAATCAAGTTTGTGTAGTTAAATGACATCTTGTGTATAATTTACGTAAACTTATTATAAGAAATAAAGTTACGTGTAAAATACATGCAAGTAAAGAACATATAAACATTATCTGAATTTACTTAATGTAATGATTAATCATATGACGACTTTATTTCTACGTATGCCGTAAAGAAATTGCCTGTAGCTACTATATTTTACACGTGCTAGTGATGTGAAATAGTTGACGTCATAAAGTCAGCAAATTTCATATGTTTTCTGGGAGAATTTTAATAATCTTCGGAGAAAACGTTAATAATCCCAATGAGATTTAAAGACCGTTAACTTTTTAACAATATTGACTTATCTAACAAACTTAATGAGGCTTTATAACCAAGTATGCGAGAATCTTCGCCATAGTTAAGTGGACACAATTCACATGTACTCTTTAGTCAGAGATGTTTGCGTAAGTATAACATCACTGATGTTATTTTGAAATAAATCATTTTGTCGATAGTCTTGAAAATCGATATCTCGCATTTTTTTTTTTAATCAGGTCATATTATCAATGATTCCGCTTTTAGTTAGATCATCTTATCTATTAGCCATGATGGCATATGGTATGATTCCGCTTTTAGTCAAATCATACAATTAGTCTTGATGGCATATCGCATGATTCCGCTTTTAGTCAAATTATCTTACATATCCATGATCCAGTCTTAGATTAGATCATCTTGTTGATTAGTCTTGATAGCATATCGCGTGATCCATTTTTTTTTTTTTAGGTTAGATCATCTTGTCGATTAGCCTAAATAGTGTATCACATGATCTATTTGTTTTTTTCTTTTTTTTTTATACATCTAATGTAATTTATAGTCACCGCAGTTTCATGCAATCTTAATTGAACGTTCTGGTACTAAAACATATGAATTGTTTGTACCATGTGATAAAAATACAAAACATTATTCAAGAAAATTGAAACCAACCATTTATTGAAAAACTGAAATATTTTATAACTAATAGTCCCAATAAAGGAGACGTTTATTATGGTTGGTATTAAAAACATACCTAGGCTTGAGATCCAGTAAATTATTGAAGATAGCTTATATAGTGTCATAAATTCTTGAAGTTGACTCTTCAATAAGCTTTCTACTATCATGGTGATTTCTTGGTTTACTGGCTTTGTTTAACATCTTCCATGATTAGGAAATTCTCAGCTCTTTATTGTAGTTTTCCTAGTAGAATTTCTCCTCTTTGAGCTTTTTCATGATAACTTTTTTGTATCGTACAACAGTCAGATGTAGCATGGCCTATTTTTTTTGTGAAACAAACATAATTTGGAATTCTTTGTTTCTTCTGGTGTAGCTGGAGTTTGGACCAGTGGAAGCCATAATACCCTATCTTCTATCCATGCTCATATGAGTGAAATAATTTGATTTTGTGTTAGAGGTATCTCCAGAGGGGTTGGTCTATTTCTTTTGCCCTGACGCACTTTTTCAACCAAAGTGACCTCTTCTTTTCGCTTGGAAAGAGATGGTTTGCCCTAACTTTCAGCACCAGACCTTCCAGAAAATTTGAATAATTCCATTATTATTTCTTCAGTATTATTTACTTTGAACATTAGTTCAACAGAAATGACATGATTCTGAATGTGGACTTTGTATTCAACTTGCATGCCTTTGACACACATCCGAATCAGTTCGTTCTCTAAGAAGATTTCTTTGCAGTCTAAAACTTTTTCCTTGAATCTATTTACATAAGTCGTGAGCGATTTATTTTCTTTTTGTGTTATACTGAAAAGATCAGACAAATCTAACTTGCACTCTGTTATGAAGAATTTGGTGTAGAATATTACAATCAATTCATCCTATATAGAGATATTGCCTGTTGGTAAATTGGCAAACTATGAATATGCTGATCTATGAGAGATTTTGAAAATTCCCTAACTAGAGTTGTGAGATTAGCGGCAATTTCATGTGTTGCTGGCATTGTTGGATTTTGATTGTCTAACACCAGCGAATTGTTATTTTGACTAGAGAGGATAGGATCAACAGTCCCCAGTTTGTCCTTCTTTTCCATTTCAGCCAATTTTTGCATCATCTGCTCTTGAACTTTTATCAAATTTTCTAATGTGCTTTTCATGTGACTAAGTGTCTCCTCTTACTGGCTTAATGCTTCATTGCTTGGTAAATTCTATTCTTCAGTCATTTTAACAACAATTTTTTTTTGTAGAGTCTAGAAATGATTTTTTTTTCAAACAAAAAATGGATAGAGTTTTGAGATTTTGGAAACACTAAAGAAATCTTATTTCACTTGGCAACTCTCCAGCAGAGTCGCCAAAATGTTCTGGGCATGCCTTTTGTGATTAGATTAAGTAGAAATTAATTAAAATTAAAGGTTCTTAATTAAAGATAAGCAAGATATTGGTAGAAATGAAGAAAATGACGTGGAAAATTGTAGTAATACAACTCCACGTGTCAGAAAATTATGACGTCTTTAATAGTGTAACCTGCAAGTAAATATGTTAGATTTAAATATGTTAGATAATTAGTATTTCTAACATAGGTGATATTAGCTATATGAACAGAAATATAAATAAACAATATTAAAAAGAAATAATTAGAAAATTATTTTTTGACAGAAGTAATTCCAGTCATATTGTCAAAGGTAAAAGAAAATAAAACTATTGAATTTAATATGAACGGTTGCAAATAAGAATTGTATAGGCTACAACTCAGCTTATTAAACAAGTCAAAATCATGGATCGACGGGTATTTAAATGCAGAATTTCAATGTTAATACAATATATTCTGTTAGCACCATACAAAAATTTAGAGTAATGGAAAATAATAGGTGAGTAGTTCAGTATTCCAAAATCTACAGCATAATAATAATAAATAGAAAGATATACGTATATAACTATATATAAGTATACACGTAGATAAGTATTTAATGTATATATATATTTATATATGGGTGTGTGAAGATAGCAGATACTGATTTAAGAATGAAAATAGCCTAAGAAAATAAAAGACAAATACTAGGGACAAGAAAGAAAGGAAAAAAAAAAAAAGCATTAAAGTTTCAGAGCTAAAAGCAATTAATATACATGCTTACTTTTGATAGTATAACTTTTTAAGAAATCGTAAAGGAAATATGTGTATATAAGAAACAGGCAACAGATGTAATAAAGAGAGATTAATAACTGGACCAAAAACATATTCCAATGGTAGAAGATATCTCTCTTTCTCTTTTTTTTTAAAATCCGGCCTCCTTCCTTCTGGCTATTACCAGTCTATATATTGGCTTTTTTTACAAGAAGAGGCTTAACCGGTAGAAGCAATGGAAGCGGCAAGAAGGTGCTTTTTGAGGTCCACCTAGAAATTGACACCTCGTTGCTTTAGACAAACCTGTGTAGAAATTTACAGCTCCTACTCCTACATAAGTGCGTTTAGTTTTCGTGCTAGTACACATTTTTAATAAATCCTAGGTGGCATAATTTGTTACATAATTTGGTGACTTAATTTTGGATGAATAACTAATTGTAAAATTTTTAATCACATCCCAAAATAAGGTGTTTTAGAGATGAAGGAGTAAAAAAGAACTAAACGTAGGGTAAAACAAGCTAAAACTAGAAAAGCTGAGTTGAAGAGTAGTAAAAATTTGAAAAATAGGGTGAAAAGTGGTATCTTCACAAAATCGAGAAAACTGGCAAAGACCTACTGCTGCAGTTCCAGAATCTCAGTGCCACAACACCAAGAATCAAGAAAATGCTATTTTGAAGGTTTTTTGCCTCTCCAACTTCAAAAAATTCTCCAAATCACTCTCAAGGCCTAATATACCATAAATAAGGCACTTTAGGCCATATTTTGCAAAATCTAGACTAATAAAAACACATTAAACTTAAAGAGAGAGAGAGAAAGAGATTTGAGAAGAAAATTTAAGTGCATGGATGTTGGAGATCATTCTACGTAGAAGAACTTCAGGCCACAAACATCAACCAGCATTCTTCCTCTTTTATCTTTCTTTTCTCCTTATTTTTATTTACCTAGCATGATAGATTCTTTGTTTATTTGTTTAAGCATGTAATATTATGTTTGTAAAATCTGATAAGATTTAAGGGTATTTTGGATTTTTTAAAGCCAATGGCATAATTGTAATTATTAATTTTTGGAATAAAATATTCAAAATATATGAATATTATATTGAGGTACTACAGTATCCCTTATTTGCATAAAACGGCTTTAGAATTCTCAAATTTTCTTAAAGAAAGTCCTTGAAAAGAGAGAAAAAAGAGAAAAATGTAGCCTCTGTCCGAGCTCCACCGCACTGCCACCGCTGTCGGTCTCGGCCAATGGCCTGTGTCGAAGAGTTTTTGAAGATGAATCCAACACCACTGGTCCAGCCTCGTTTTGACGTCGGACGAAGCCGTAGCGGCCCCACAAAGATTTTGTCTTCGATAAAGGTTTCCGGTCATTGGAGCGCCGTCCGACCTTCGTTTTCTACACCTCTGGTAAGTGGAGTCTCGTCTCGCCGTCGCCGATCAATTCTAAGTGGTTGCTCGTCAAAATTCATCTCTGGTGAGTTTTTACCACTTTTTTCATTTTTACCAACTAAGTAAAAAAGTGATATTTTCGTAAATCTTTTAGTTAGATAATTATTTTACCCGAGATAAATATATAAGGTGAAAGTTGATTAAAAATATAAATAGTTACGGTTGGTAAAAGTTAAAATGATAGCCAGAAATGTGCTATTTTTCTATTTGGAAAAAAGTGGTATTTTTCTAAGGTAGAACAAAAAGTTATATTTTTATAAAACTGAATAGTGTTGGACTAGAATTTGTTACTATGCAGATTTGAGCCTTGGGCTGAAATTAGAAAATTGTTACTTTTTGAAATATAATTACAAAAATGATTGAAAAAATATTGTGTTATATATAATATATTGATTATAAAAATTTTGCAAAGTAGAAACTTGGTAATAGAATCCGATTTAGAATCATGTATGCCTGAAAGGATATTAAATTCTGAATACTAGTTTGGATATTTTGTAAAACCTTGTTATTATGTTTTGACGTGCCTTGTTATTGAATATGTTTATTTTACCAAATCTCCACTCAAATATGTAGTATATTTCAATGATATATACATGATGTTGGTAATCTTTGGTTTGTTAAATGCTTGTTAAGTAATAAATGATTTTTCATTGGTTAAGTCAAGTTGGGTTGACCTTAACTTGGTAGTTTTAATTGGATAGTTGAGCACTTGCGTGATGGATTTAAATTGGTATCCTAAGTGTTGAGAACCCCTAGTGTTGGAGATTTGGGATGATGTCTCATCAAGGCTTCAAATGAAAATAAATTGGTCTGAATACCTTAGTTTTGAAGGGACTTAAGTAGCACATAGTAATGCATTGCATCTTCATTGGAATTAAAGAAAAAAAAAAGGAGGATTTAATTATGACACACTCTACTATTTTTCCAAAACGTTTGATAAAATCTCTATCTTAAAAGTGTCTTTCAAAACCGTTTTTAATGAAATTGATAGAGTGTGATGACTTCAAAGCTATTAAACACAAAGAGAGCCTTACTAAATCAAGTCATACTGAGAGATTTTTATAAATAAAGATTTGCACAAATGTGTTTGCATATGTAATATACCAGTTAAAAAAATGAACTTTGAATTTTTTGGATAAATTGCAAATGTTTGGAAACTTTTAGGAAAGTTTTGAGATTTTAAGAAATCATGTTAACTCTGATTAAAAAAGAATTGACAAAGTCTATTGTGAGTGAAAATTTTGATTAAAGTTATTAATATTGAGTTAAGTTGGTAGCTTATTATTTGATTTGCGTTGAACCCACACATCATTGTGATAGCATAAATGATGATATTTAAAAATAATTTTATTCATAGATATATATATAGAGAGTGGTTAAACTCTTCCTATTATATTTTCAAAATGAATACTTGAAGTTCAGATTTTGCTTACTTATGACAAATGTGAGACCTTATTATGAACCAGTGTAGTATTCTTTTATGCCCCTGATTTTTGTATTGCACATTTTCGAAAATATCTTCAAATTATTTTTGACTTAAATATAAAATAAGGTTTAATGGGAGATAGGCATTGCCTTAGAAACGGTTTATTCTATTGAAACCTTATTTTTAGGGTATTATGGTATTATTAATTATGTATATTAAATATCGAGTCATTTCTATATGACTCCCCCTTGAATCAAATACTTATAAAGTTTTTGGAGATGATTGATATTTTGGAATTATTATTATAATTTAGTATTTTATAGAAGACTTATAGAGTCTTAGATGTAAACATAGTTCAAATGACCATATGATATTACCATGAGTTAAAAAAAAAAACACTTAGGAAATATTTGGCTATATATATAATATATATATACTTGCATATTCTATGCTTGGATTATTATTTTTGCTATGAACTCCTCTGTTGGAGATTTCCATTCTGCCGTGATTCTAGTCTTATTCTTGACTAGAGATGTTGGGCATGGAATGCTATTTTCTTACCAGTTATGAGGAACGGTAGATGTCTTATGTTGTCATATTCTTATTATAGTTTCTAGCCTTTTGGACTTGTCTATCTTGTGTGGTATAACACAAGGGTATTGATTTCCATTCGTAATCTTCTTAGAGTCTTTAAAATTAATGACTATTTAGGGCCAAGTTCTAAATACAGACAAATAGGATTGTACCGGTGTGATATTGATCTAGTATGATTAGGGGGATAGTGTCGTATATATTCAACATTTGGTCTACTACTCTAGTTCGGTGCCTAACAATCGACACTCAAATTATAAGAGTCTTGCATTATTAACTCTCGATCTTTTTACCACTCCTAATTTTTATACTGATGTAAGGACATTAATCTCATTCTCTTGTGTTGATGTCCATGTATCTATTTATGGGTCACATTATAATTCCATATAGCTTTGTATACCTCATGCCTCATGTGACATAGAGAAGTCATCGGGATTCTAACACCTAGTGGAGTGCGTATGTTTCACACTCCTTGTATAACAAATATTTGATTCGATCCTCCTATACCCTATCTTGGATGGTTTACTATTCTCATAACTATATGTCCTTATTATCTCTCTCATACTCTATGTATTTGAATTTCGGGATAAAATTCCATTTAGGATGGGAGAATCTAAAATCTGATAAGATATAAGGGTATTTTGGAATTTTTAGAGCCAATGGCATAATTGTTATTATTTATTTTTAGAATAAAATATTCAAAATATCTGAATATTATATTGAGGTGCTACAGTATCCCTTATTTGCATAAAAGGACTTCAGAATTCTCAATTTCTCTCAAAGAAAGCCCTTGAGAAGAGAGAAAAAAGAGAAAAACGCAATCTCTGTTTAAGCTCCACGACATTGCCACTGCTACCTATCTTGGCTGACTAGCTAGCCCTTTCGAAGAGCTTTTGAAGATGAATCCAACGCCACTGGTGCTACCTCGTTTCAACGTCGGACAAAACTGTCGCGGCCCTGCGAAAATTCTGCATCCGACAAGGTTTTCAGGCCACCACAGCGTTGTTCGACCTCCGTTTTTGACATCTCTAGCAAATGGAGTCTTATCTCGCCGTTGCCGATGAACTCCAAGTGGTTGCTCATCAAAATTCATTTCCGGTGAGTTTTTACCAACAACTAAGTAACAAAGTGATATTTTCATAAATTTTTTTGGTTAGATAATTATTTTACCCAAAATAAATATATAAAGTGAAATATGGTTAAAAATCATGAATAATTACTGTTGATAAAAGTTAAAATGATATCGAGAAATGTGTTAATTTTCTAATTGAAAAAAAATAATATTTTCTAAGTTACAACAAAAACTGATATTTTTATAAAATTGATAGTGTTGGACTAGAGTCTGTTATTATACAGATTTGGCCTTGGGCTGAGATTAGAAAATTATTATTTTTCGAAATATAATTGCAAAAATGACATTTCTTTTACAAATAGTTAGTGAAGTTGATTTTTTTAAAAATATTTTTGAAAGTGATATTTTCTTAAATAATTATGTTACTGATATTTTCTGAAATATTTCAGAAAAGTGATATTCTTGTAAATAATCAGTAAAAATGATATTTTTGTAATTCAATGATTTTTGTGCGTAACTTATGTTAGGGACCTCGAAACTGAGTTCCGATTTCGAATTTGGACTCAGTGAGATTGAACGAAAATTAGAATTTCGTGGCATAAATCGCATGGTTTTATGTGCCACGGGTTGGTCCCGTATTGAGACTTGTTTTCGATAAATTTTATGTCTAACGTAATATTTTTGGGTGTTCTGAATTCAGTAATGATATCTATTTCTCTATTTGAGACTCTGGTGGAAAAGTCACTTTTTCAAGTGGACTTAGCGGGATCTCTAAACTGTCATTTGGACACCCGAGTGACCAACGAGAGTTTCTTCAAGTATCGTTAGCTTAGTATTGCTACCATATCAAAGTAGGGGTTCAAATACCTGATTTTATATCTATTTAATTTATAATTGCATTAAAACTTATTTATAAAAAATCATGATCTCACGATGGTTTGACAAATCACTGAAATTATTAAATTATACTATGATTAGACTGTGTAGATTATTTTACATATTTTTATATTGTAATTATGAGGTAAAATAGCAGTATATTGCTTATGTTATAATAAATCTCAGAATAATGCCAAGCTGAATTTTTAAAATATGATTTTATTCATGGATGCATGATTATTTTAAACGGTTAAACATTGTACATACCATAGGATCATACATTTGAGTTCTATTATTGCATCATGGTAGTTTAGATTGTTGGCAAGTTGCTGCAGCGTTAGGTGAAAGACCTAGGCTCCTACATAGATTTTTAGCTGATACACCTACAAGTAGTGTCGGGATACTGGGTACCTCTACTACAAAGGTATTATAGGGCCGTGATGGGAGGATGAGAGCTCATTCATATACTTGGTTGATTATGATATGTACAAACATATGTTTATGATTTTGGTTTTGAATATGTAATTATTTTGGATATCAACTATTTTATATATCTAGTTTTTGAATGGATTTTCGAGAAGGTATTAATCATGCAGGTTTGGTAAAATTGCATCCATTTAAAAAGGTAATTAAATTTCTACTGAGCATGTGAATACTCACCCTCCTACTTCTCCCACTTTCAGGTATTTGTCTAATTGAGGTAGTCGTCTTGATGGATAAACAAGCTATGAAGCTTGTGTATACTGTTCTACTCCTAATCCCTAGTAGATGTTCGTATTCTGTTATACTTCTTTCCTTGTTCAGTTATTTAGTCAAGATTAGTAAGTGGATATTTGAGGATGATTTTTTTGTTAAATTAAGTATTTGAAACAATAAATGATTTTATATAATATATTTTGTTCACTGAACTAAATATTTTAGTTAAACTAAATTTATCAAAGTTTATAATTTCTCAAAAAGTTTTAAAAGAGATAGCCAGAAATTTTCTTAAACTTTGATGAGTATTTCTCTTATATGAAATTAAAACTAATAAGAATTTTAATGATTATGAAATTTATAATAATTTGAGGACCAAAATAAAATTGTCTAATACATGATTTCTCTTAAATTCTGTAAAATTAATATTTTATTATGTTTTCACTTAAAATTACTAAAAGTCACGGCTTTAGATTTTCATTCATGACAAGGTTTCTCTTTGGTTAAGGGTGATTCTGAGGCCTTAGACATGATTTTTTAGTGAATTTGTCATACTTAATATATTAAATGCTTTATTTGAAGGTGTTAATGTTCTTTTATGCTTATTGATTTATGGTTTTTATATTGAATTACTTGGGTATATAACAAAGCAAACTTGATAAATTTCTACAACTAAGTTGCAAGTTTAAATCCATAATTATGTAGATATTTTTATCATATGCAGCACATCATGATTAATTGAATTGAATGAGGTGATTGATTAGTTGTGATTGAGAACATACTCAAGCCTGTTTAGTACATGAGGTTAAGATTGAATTATAGCATTGGATTGGATAAACTTAATACTATTTCATGTTTGGTGTAGTATTGAATTGGATTAGGATTATTATTGTAACATGGGATGTACTTTTATTGGAATGTGTAAAAAATTTATTTTATGTTAGTTTAAATATTAAAAATTATAAAAAATGTTTATAATGTGGGACCAACTAGTTTTAAAAAATTAAAATAAATATAGATTCCACTACTTTTGAGCGTAGAATTAATAATTTCATACTTTTGAATGAGATAAATTATCCCATCCACATAGGACTATTTTGGGATTATAGATTATTTATCTCAATCTCAAGTTAGCATTAAACATGGGTATGGGATAAATAATCTCAATCCCAATTCTAGTCACATGTACCAAACAAGGCATTAAGGATGAAGATAATCCAAGCTTCTATGATTGTTACGTAGAATCAACCTTATTTTTCTTAGCTTAATGCTTCCACTATAATAAATCTCGAGAGCATGTTCTAGGTCATTTTAGTGGAAAGAGATTAAATGAAGAGTTTATTCTATTTAATGACAATCTAGGGAAAAATAAAGATAGCAGAGCTTATTGTAATTTACAATTAGTAACTTTGATTAAGTAATTTGGATAAGGAATTTGGTAGTTGATTTAATAGGAGTGTTTAGTAGTGGAGAATGATCCTTTGACCTATCTTATTTTATTATTGTTTTCTTTTCTTATTTTATTAGTTTCAAATTTTAGTTCAGAGAAAACCCCCCTTAAATCTATAAGATCAATAGTTTAACAGGCAGACCAATTTCTCATAGGATTGACACTTACTACCATTATACTAGATTTCCATAGGATTTACTATATCAGTGTTAGAAGGTAAATAATTCAGTTTGATTGTTTTGATAACCTCTAACAATAACTGAGAAAGGACTAGGTGAAGAGCTTCTTTTATTTAATAATGAAATAAAGAAAGAATAGGGCAAAACGAGCTTATAGATTATTTATGATTTGTAATTTCAATAGAGAGTCGGGAATAATATTATTATTTGACCATAAATTCATTGTCTAATGGTATCGTCTAATGGAGATGAATTAAACTCTGACTATGTTTTTTTCATCATTGTTTTCTTTCTTTAATTTTTTTTTGTTTGAAGTTTTCCTTCTTTAGTTATTAGCACTTTACTATTCACTTTTCTTTTTTATTTAATTTAGTTCTTAATTCTGAAAACCCCGTAAACACATAAAATAGAGTTAATAACTTATTGATATTGATTGGACATAGTTCTTCGTGGTTTCACACCTTGCTTACTACTATACTAGATAAAAAAAATATTATAATAGTACAGGTATTTAGCATTTAATAACGTGTCAAATTTTGGAAATGTTGCCAGGAAATTGAGTTTCTACTTAATTTTTTATTAGTTCTATTTCCTTCATTAATCTATTATTTCTTTTTCTTTTCTTGCTTAGTTCATTGAGCAAGGTTCTTTGAGATGTTTCTTCGACAGGTACTTAAAAATTTTGCCCAAGATTTGGAACTGTTTTATAGTGCTTGGTAGAGATATAAGGGTGGTTTGCTAGTTTGGTTTCCTTAGCATAGATTATTCAAGGAATGCCAACTACGACTTTCATCAATAGCTTATGTGACTCAATAAGATATTGGGTGAAAAGAAGAGATGATACGACCTTTTTCTATCAACAATTTGTTGATGAAGTCTATTTGATGTTTGAGGACATAGCTGATTTTTATCATTACAAAAGGAATTGCTCAAGCAACAACAAAAGTTGGGAGAGTCATTCGAATTTTGTTGAACCATCAATTGACATGAGAGACCTTGGCTCAAACATTTTCTAAGTAGGGCATTGACTCGATCAGGAACGATATGAACTTGATTAATGAAGCAACATCCATCCTAAGCCATTAGTTTTATGAAGATCAAATCTAAGAGTGCTTATTGGTAGTCAAGTGGAGATCGTGAAGCATAATTAGCAGGGATATTGGAGAAATTCATGCATGCAGAAGAGACACACATGTTATTGGACGATAGAGAAGTTTATGCACCCATTAAATTAAGGTAATCAATGGTACGATCATATACACTACCGACGGATCCTTATTTCCTAACCTTGCAAACATCACCATATTTTGTCGCCTATAAGCTTGAACTGACAACGAACTTTTCTTACCAGACGTATCGTTCAAAGATGACCAAAGTTGAAACAATGTGCCAAAGTGTATTAAATCATACCAAAGTTGAGGGCATTTACAAAAAAGGCCAGTTCATAGTGTTGTTTGATATATATTATGGGTGAAAACTGCTGTTTAACGCGGATCAACGCCAGACTAATGGCATTAAACCAAGTGTTAATTGGGGGGTAACCCAAAGGAAGGAGAAGAAGCAATTGGCGCCAAAAACATATTTGATCTTTCTTACTCTTACTTTTTCTCTTTCCAATTTATTTTAGTTTATTTGTTCTCTTCTTTTCTATCTTTAATCCTTGCATTTGAGGAACTAGTACTATATTAAGGATAATCTAGGATTTAAGTAGGGGAGAGGCTTTAATTTTTTTTTTATTTTGTTCAGGCTTAGTTTTTTATGTTCCGTTCCGTTTTGTTTTTTCCTTTTTTTTTTCTCTTAAGATACTTTACTACTTTGATGACAAATGAGCTTTAATGTTATAGTTTTGATGTGTATTATCCGATCTTTATATTAGTCTTTGGTTAGTATATCTTTATAATAGTAGTACTTATAATCTTACGCACAATAGCCATATTATTCAGTACAAAAATAGGAATGTTAGAAGTGGGTGAATTGCTCATATCCTTACTTTGATTTTGTTTGGTTTCGATATATAGGTGCTAAATTTTAGAACATTCCTGGAGGTTTTTTAATTAAGGTGAAAGGCTAATTGAGTGTAACTTAAAAAAATGATTAAGGAATTAGGAATGTACCACAATTGCCAAATAAGCCAGCTTCCTTGAATTAATGTCTTAAAGAGATTCCCTAGTTAGCCAGTTTGAATCTTACATGTAGACCTTTTTGTTTGGTTAACCCTATTATCCTTATCTACCATAAATATTATTATATCCTATCCTTGGTTTTAGAGATTGATTAGAGTAAGGAACATTTGGAGGATTTGGAAAAGAAATGGATTTGGGATTAAGAGATAAGTACGGGGGAAGAAGGACTTACAAGAGAAAGTAAAGAAAGGAACGTGAGAGTTGTTCAATAATAATAAAGCTCCAACATGAAAAAGAGATGAAAATGAAAGAAAATCTAAAGAGAATGATCTCTTTTAAAAATAAAGAGGAGAAAAAAGAGACAAAAATATATGTGAAAATCACCTTTTGAGCTTTGGACAACTTATTCAGGTGTCTTAGAAGGATTTTTAGAATGAACGATAGGTCCAACACAATGATACTTGGTCTATGTTTTCTGTGGTTCTAAGGGTGTGAAAAGTATTCCTTGAAAAATTTTATTTTGTCTCTAACTCCATCAAATTCTCAAAACCTTTGCTGTATCATATCCTTTCATTCTTTTCCTATTACCTCATAGCCCCGTTACAACCTATGGTTAAGACCTTTTGATTTCAGGTGATGCCTTCAGCGTAGTGGAGATTCATACTAAGAGGGAGAGCCATTTCAATGGAAACATGGTAATCTTTTCTACGAAAGTTGTGAGATTTTTACATTTTTTCATGCATACGCAGCACACACTATTAATAATGGCTAATATTAACACATATGAGTATGACTCTTGTAGGGTGTGTTAGCACTGGAATAACTACAGGTTTGACTTAATACATGTATGATTTCGAAGCTATGATCTCTTATGGTTTTTTGACATAAAAGGGTGAAAGGTTATTGATTAGTTTATGTTTTTTTTTTTTAAGTTTTGCTCAAGGACTAGCAGAAGTTAAGTGTAGATGAATATAATAAATCTATATTTTGATATAATTTAGTATTAATCCACTCATGTTTATTGTGTTAGTTTTTTTACTATTATTATTAGTATTTATTTCCATTTATATGTATTTTGTAAGTGTTTTGAAGGAAAAAGAGTAAAGGAATGTTAAATTAGCATCAAAATGCACTCAAAAAGGAAATCTAAAATTTTGTGGCGGCAAACTAAAGCGACAACACTAGGACTGGAGGTCGATGCGTAGAAGGGGCAGTAAGTGGAGGTTGCGACCCTAAGATTGGAAGTCGCGGCACCAAGCTAACTTTCCAGAATCGACAGAATTCCAACACCGCAACACTCGGAAGCTGAGGCCGCAATGTCTGATTCCCTTTCATTATGATTTTTAAGTCTATACTCAAGTGAAACTATAAAATCTTCCCAAACTATCCTTAATAATGAAAAGCTATAATAGACCATTCTAGGGTTGACAGGGGACTTCTAGAGGCTAATTCTTAGGAGTTTTAGAAGAGAAGAAGAATGAGACGGAGGCTCTACTATGTCGAAATCAAAACATTCTTCATCCTTTACTCTTTTCACCTTTAAAAGTTGTTAGTTGTTTTTCTTCTTAGTAAAGGATGATTTCAAAACTTTATAAATGATTTGTAGGATAAATTAATTATATATTATTTTTCAATTTTCCACTTGAAATTTTAATGTTCTTTTGCTTTTAATACTTTACGAATATTTTCTTGTTTGATTTAGATGTATAATTAAGTTAGGCTTGATTATCTTCTAACGGTAGGATGGATTGTTGAATATGTACTTGTCTTGTTACTCTTTCCATTTGTAGTAGTTGTGGTCTCTAATTGTGGGTTTGTGTATGATTGCAAGGAGAATATAATCTACATTAAATAAACTGAGCTTATGAGTTTCTTACCTAGATCAACCTATCTTTCACATCATAATACTTTCATTAGATTAAATATCTAAAGATCTTATTCTAAGTTGCTTAGTGCGAAAAGGTTAGATAAAGAGATTGCTTTATATAACAATGAATTAATTAAGCAAAAAATTAGCTATGACAAGCTTATGGATCATCTACGATTGGTAATTTGAATAAAGAATTGGGGATAATTTAATATTCGGCCATAAATTCATTCTCTAGACTAGAGATGGCAAATGAAACTCTGACTAAGTATTTTATCTTTGTTTTTTTTTCTTCAATTATTTTTATTTTATTATTCTTCACTTCCTTATTTATGACATTTAGTTCATAATTTCAAAATCCCAAAAAAATATAAAATAGAATTAATAACTTATAGAGTGACATCGTTCTTCGTAAGATTGACCCTTACTTGCTACTATACTACATAAAAATATTATAATAATATAGTGAATTAATTTGGCATTTCATAATGAACCAGATATTGCATGGAAAAGTGATTGAGAGCATAAATTTTGTTCTAATGTCATCCCAAACTCTTCAGAGCAGAGATTTAATCGGTGAATCGGAACTCAATGAGAACAATAATAAGTTTAGTAAATAAATTTCAGCTATACAACTTCTCTTGAGGTATTAAGTTTACATAATTTTTTTATATTCCCTGATATCTATTTATTTCTAATTTGAGTTTTCGAGTAAATGTCTTCGTCTTTGTGCAACAACTAAAGGAACAAGAAGATATATATTATTGTTGGGATGCCAACTTATTAGATATTGTACATAACAATAGATTATAGAGTTAAGTTAGACTTAGTTATGATTCATTCAATAATTGTTCACTCTTCGATTGAGTCTACTTCATCTCAATTGAGTGTTTCTTCATTGTTCAACCATGGTGTCTTCTGGTTCAGTTACTTCACAAGAATCTGTGACCTCTACAACTCTTTCTATCAATGATGTTCCTTTCAATCCGTACTATCCTCATCATTCAGACAGTCCTAGTTTAGATTTTTGTTTCACAACCTCTGTCTCGAGACAATTATGCTTCTTAGAGCCATGCTAAGTTGATTGCTCTCTTCGCTAAGAATAAGTTAGGGTTTGTTGACGGAGGTTTTGTCAACAATTGGC